>JAUMHL010000021.1:6907099-6926440 GCA_032362345.1 Sandelia bainsii | reverse complement strand
CCAGGAACGACATCTGAGATCTCTGTCCAGAAGAGCACAATCCTAGGAACAGCTAAGATACTGCGCAGGACCCTCAAACTTCCAGGCCTCTGGTAGGGGACCCGAGCTTGAAGGACAAAGACCGCCCACAGGGGGCGAGTGGGGAATTTATATATATATATATATATATAAAGGCAATCCTGTTCAACTTGTGTCTGATTTCAATACAGCCATACTGGTTGTTACTTGGCAACTCTGTTGGATGTTTGTACAAGCTATGGCTGTCATGAATGGATGGATGGACAATGAATTAAATAATATTTGTTTATTTATACCACTGAATGGGTCCACCCAACATGGGATCACGTGTCATATGGTGCTTCTGACAGCAGACATTTATGTTGCAAAAGCAGAAAAAGAAATTGTAGTTGTAAACAAAACATTTTTCTTGAATCCAATAAAATAATGTTTTACACAGACTATGAGACAACAGAATAGAGACACAATATAAAAAGCTACCCATGCAACACATCTTAATGATCATATAGTAATCCAGTTTCATAATGTTCCACTTATTTTAACACTCTTGATGAAATAAATAACTCCCACAACTGACAATATTGTCCTTCTATAGCATAAATAACGTCCTGTTTCCAAACATAGTGGTAAATATTCTTCCTCAGTTGTACACACAGAGATCTTTTTCTACTGGGCTGATTAAATTTAAGATAATTTTGTGTTCTAAAGTTGTTCTTAATTTAATCATATGTTCTAGATTTTAGTGTGTTTTTCTTTAAAGTCAAACAGGTATGTGAAGTCTCCACAGTTTTTGTAGAAGGAAATATAATATAATTTTAGAAGCAGTCAGATACGCAAATGGAAAACAAATGGAAATGGGTTTGAGGGGCGGTGGGTGGGTTTCCTAAGTAAAACTACATCTATATTAAGCCCGCTAAAATACTGTTTTTGTGAAAAAACAACACACATCCATAACAGGCTCTTAAGCTTGTTTCTGCAATTATCTCCCTCCACATTAAAATGCCAAAATGGGTAATTCTGTTTTTACTGAGCATACATAGCAAACCGGTGTAGAGTTCTCCTTCGTATGTACTCAAATCAGAACAGTCTGGAATATCAAATGCTTTGTTGTTGCAGCTGGCAACAAATTGGTTAACATATTTGCTAGCTTGTACCAGACCAACCTAGTTTTTAATGGTTTGTAACAACAATAGAAGTGGGAGAACTTCATGCTGGCCTTGTTGTAGTGCTCCCACTGTAGGTTACGTAACATTTTCAATAGGGAAATTGATTGGGATTTTTACTTATGATGATGCGTTCACTTACTGTTGTGTACGTCGTGTCCCACAGGAGACAGACACTCAATTGTTCACTTGTCCATGCCACAAAGTTTTTCATCAAACAAACTACATGTTTATTAATGTAACCATAACAGTGTCAATCCTGCAGTGTTAAGGAAATACTTTTTTTCACAGGTCTTTTACTAAACCTGACTACACCGTTGCTGTTTTGTTCTTTTATTTGTTTGTTTGTTTTGCTTCAGCGTAACCAAACCGTGTTGCTTTCATCAGTTCCATAATTGTAATAGGTTTTATAATTGTTTCCATGACAAGAAAGAGACCCTTCTATGTGTCAAATGGCCTATTTGGTATCTTAGGTTGGAGAGCTTCCTGTTTCTTAAAGAAAGTTTGCATATACTCATGGACACATGAGGATTCTTGTACTACTATTGTTCATCCATCTCTCCCACAGAGCTCCCACTCCATATCTTCTGTCAAAACTATAGTTAGAACAAATTTATTTAGTGTAACTTTAGCCTGTCACATGATTGTTTTCTCTTTTACCTGACATGCACTTAGGAAGAAAAGTTGACAATGTGGGCAAAAATGCAAAACATTTGGAATAAAAAGTATAGTTTGGGAGTTTTCTATTGTGTGGGGAGGATGTGTAGATGAAGAGAGGAGTGTCGGATGAAAATGTATAGCGGAAGACTAATCAGCCATGAGCTGTGGATGATGAAGCGGATGGATGGATAAGGTGAAGAGACAGAAAGCAGAGATCCTCAGGCGATGTGGGCCTGGTGCCATGTTGATGTAAAGGTAAAGTACCGACTGGTGGGAGTTGCCAAGGTTATTGAGCCCAGAGAGGCCAAGCATGTATCTCAGCAAGAGGTACTGGAGCCAGACGTGTTGTAGGATCGTTTTCTGAAACATATGGTGGTAATCTTTACAGAACATTGGGGTGCAGATGGGGAAAATGGGAGTCAAAGGACATGGAGTATAAGAAGAAGGAGGTTTATAGGGTAAAAGGATACTGGTGGGGGGGGGAGTAGATGGAGTAGAAGGTGGGGAAAAGCTAGTAGAAGGTAATTGACTTCGAAGAAGCAGGAGTCTGTTTTTCATCCAAATGGAAACAACTTTAAGATGAGTTCTATAAAACTTTTTTGCAACCATGCAAAGTGAAAATCCACCATTTGAGTGTCATGATTCCTGCTGGGCTTGAGTTTAGACATGGATTCAGCTGGAGCCGTTCTACCCGCCACACCCAGAGCTGCTTGGCTCTCACACATGAAAACAGTCGTCAAGCTGTCACATTAGCGAGCACGCAGCATAGTTTAGACCACATTAATTAGGTGATGTAATGTAAAGCATAGGAACCTCAAGCCCAGAGCCATTAAGATGCACTTAAAGTATTCAGAATATATAATTTGATGCCATTTGTCTTCCTCCATTGGGGTCTGCTTTGTGGTCAAAGGTCATATGGTTCCTCCATTAGGGTGAAGTAAAGAAATCAACCAATTAAGCTCTATGTACGTAAAAGCAGATAAAGATAATAAGTCTGAACACTGATTTTATATATGATTTAAGACTGTAAAATAGCATAATGTTGTTGTTGTGCTGTTACTAGGTCTATGTGCTATTTTCTAACTTTCTAATTTGCTGTTATACATAGAGTGAAACGCTGTATACTGTATCCTGCTGAGCTGCAGACTGACGTTGTAAGAATCTCGTCTCTCTCACAGGGTTGTAAAAACATGAAGCAGACTCCTGCTCTGTGTTCTGTCTGCCTGCATGTTCTCTGTGAGCTGCGACAACATGCAGATCAAAAGACCCACACTCCTGCGAGGAGGATTTGTTGTTGTGCTGTGGTTTGGCAGTTCAGCTCGTTGTTGGAGAGCCAACTGCCAGGTAGGAAGCCAGAGTGGGAAGGAGTGTGTGTGTGTGTGTGTGTGTGTGTGTGTGTCTGTGGAGAGCAGAGGAGATGAGAAGATTTCAAGAACAAACCTAAAATGACAAGAGTTCACAAGTTCACAAAATGCTGAAAAATCACTGTTGACTTTACAGGAATGCTGGAAGTGTCAAACATTAGGCTGAAATTGCAGGGTTCAAGAAGAGGCTACACAGCCACGATTTTAAAGTACCTTTAAATGAAGAATAAAGTAGTGCATAATTAATTAATCAGAGTAACAGTTATTTTAAAGATGCTATAATTAATATTTCGACATCACATGACTTCCATTACATAAAAAGTGCTCATATGAACCTTAATCATTATCACCCTGCAGTTCCCCTCAGCTCTAAAGAGCCTTAAAACATCTTCCTTAAATCAACCTTAAAGCTGTTATAGTCACTGTTTCCTAAAAGAACAGTGCAGTAGCTGAGAAAGTGAAAACAGTTTAGCGTTGCTCACAGCAATGAACCTTCATCACCAGAATTTGTAGCTCACCTGCAGTTTATAACAAATATCAGCTCAGTGTTTAGCTGACTGACACGCAATTAATGTGGTTGTGGACTCTCACAGATCTCTAAGTGTCATTTCCAGCAGCAATCAGCAGCTGTTTATAGTAAAAGATCTATAAACCAACTCTACGCTACCTGCTCATTTAGCAACTGGTTTGTGAACCAGAACTAATACCTGTTGGTACAAAGCAGAAACAAAGCTAAAGCAAAGTGAATATCAGTATATTCAGTAACAGTGTGGCTCTGCTTTTCATGGCTGTGCTGACTGTATTAAAATCAGCTGGGCTTCGGGATAGATGTCAATTTATCTAGGTCAGCTGAACATAATAAAACGATGAATGGTGACCTTGACGTGCAAAATGCTGCACAACCAGCTGATTCTTTCATTATAAACTCACGTGGAGACCAGTGTAGTAGATGACCACACACACAAACACACACAGCAAATAGAGGTTCCAGCTCCTACGTCCACCTCTGAGCTCCTGTGTAATCATGCCTCCCAGGCAGAGGCTTTCTGGATCAGATGAAGACCAACGCTGGTTGGAAAACCGGAATCAGAAAGAAGTTTCCAAAAGACATCCTCTGGGTTCGCAGCTGGGAGTCCTCGATGGGGGTGTACACCTGTATATGTGTCAGAGGCAAACAACAGCTGTGACTGATATATAATGTGATTTCTGAGTGAACCACAGGAGGAAATTGCCTCCAGGATCCAGTGTTGCAGGGGGGCTTTTTTTTTTTTTTTGTGTGTGGCAGAATACCAAGCGTTCCGTGAAAAGCCAGCTTTGCTCACTTTCTCTTTTTCCTCTCTTGTTTCCCTCACATTCCTGACACACTCAATAGTCCAGGCAGCAGGGTCTCCTCCAAAGCACTGACTCCATCCAAGAGGAATGTGTGAGCTCGATGCTCTGAGACACACACATAGAGAAAAGCTTACACAAACATTAGTGACACATAAACATGAATGGATAAGAGCAAAGACATGCACGCACATTAACACGCCGTCTCTGGAGGTAGGATATCTGGCAGCAGCAGGTGGTTTCAAAACACTTACTGGAATCAGAGTCAGTTCTTCAGCAAGGCAACATCGCTGAGAAGCCTGTGTCACTAACATTTGTGAAAATTAGATTATGGTATAAACTTCTCAGGAAAAAAACCACAACTGACCCAGTTTAACCTTTCAGATGTAACCTTTGGGGCTTAATTCCTACTCACATTCACACCTACAGGAAATTTTAGATTCTCCAGCTCACTTCCTGCATGTGGGAGGCAATCGGAGCACCCGGAGGAAACCAACGTAGACACATGCAGGACATGAAAACTTGAAAAGTCAACTGCACGGGGCCCAGTACTGAGCCTGTCTATATGTGTGATAACTCTGTGACGGTGTACTCAACCTGCCAGCTCATGCGGTCCTCCTCGTCTCCACACCCCCCAACTGGTGACCCTGAATAAGATAAGTGGGTATTAAATAATGGATGAATAAATGGATGGGCTATACTAAGATGCATACAGTATCATAAACATGGCCAAACTGATGTTGAGCCACATTCTGGATTCAGACTTGGACCATTTCATGTCAGAGGAATTTAGGCATGACTTCGCTTGGCTTTGCTCAAATCGTTGGCTTCTTTGTTCTTTGTACTTACCTTCCTGATTGCGGAAAACTGGGTCACAGACTTCTCACCTTCTCTTTTTTTTTTGTTTTTTTTTTTGTGGTAGCTATTTGAGGTAAAGGACATTTCTTTGCATATGGTACTTGTATTTATACTTTAAGTATGATGCTGTGCTTGTAAATGTGCTTAAGTGGGAAAATGCAGTTTAATAGGAGTTCCTGCTTGCCAAGCTATAACTAGCGTACGGATGAAAGTAAGCCATATACTAAACTACATATTGCTGCTGAAGGATCAGTTTACTATTTAAAATTAATATAATTGTATTAGTTTAGTTTTATTTATTTGTGACATAAAAAGACAATATATTGTGTTAGCCCACACAATAATACCATAAATCAAGTATGGAAAAAATAAAGAGTCAATAAAAAAGACACATTCACCAAACCACATAGTTTGCTGATGATTCCAAATGATTTGACAGTTTTATTATAAACAAATTCAATGTGTTTAATTCCTCATCAAGCATAATTCCCTACTGACCATCAAGATTATGATCACAATGTTTTTTATTAGTTTGCATAGATCACACATTACAAATGACTGGGCTAAAACGGACCATATTTGTGTTAGTATTAATTCCAACTCAACTCAGTGTACCCATGTGTGTGTTTTTTATATTACTGTTGGGTTAATTATAACCAAACTAAAATGTGGTTATTTTGATTTTTTACATAACAGATTCATATTTTACAGTAAAACACATACATAGAAACATATACACAACAACATAAACATATGCATACTGTATGATATTCAATACTGCAAATGATACACACAGTATATCAGTCACTTGTAAAAATAACATTCATTGCATATGAAATGTCGTATTGGTCCTGATTTTTAGTGTATGGTGTCCAAAATCTAAATATGCATAAGTTATCGATTTTATACATCTGGTCCCCGCAACACCCAACGCACACCTGCATGAAGACAACTATACTGAGACCTAGAAGAGATCACATACATTATGCTGTACTTTACCTATATTGCAGATCACCTGTCTCCTAGCCACACTATCTCCAAAAATCCAAACCTCTCAGGCTACTTCTGCTTATCCTCAGTTTCTCCTTCCTTAAAAATAGACCCTACCAAGTTTGGACCTGCCTCAGGCATTATCCTGTTTCAGTCAATGAGCAGAGAGACAGGTGTGTGGTGATACCGTACTATAGTTGCTACTTGTACCTGCCAACACTGAGATCTGGCAGGATTTGAAGGACTCCTAACTATCATTTATAGCGACTGTGTCTGAGTATCAAAGCATTGCCTGCATTATTGAACCTGGGCCTAGAAGTAAGACGAGAAGGTGTGCATGCCTGTCACATGTAGCCCATGCTATCCTGGAGCTGTACTGTCTCTGCTTACTGCTTGTCAGAATCAGTCCACCTGGATGTAATATCACACAACCCACGCTGGATTTAAAATCAGCCACTGATCTGTTGATGTGTTTGTTGTACGCATAACAAAAAATACATTTTTATAATGCATTAAAACAAAACAAGCCTGGTTCGATTTTTTTTTATAGAGTGACTCACAGAGGAGTTAAGACACTTTCTGCTCCTCTGGGCCTGAACCTGAAGCCAGCTCCCCTCCTCCCATTCAGCCACACATTGTTGCCATTACACTCATGAAACAGAGGGAAATTAGGCAAATGGGTGTCTGACGCTCTTCATTGCGTATGCATGCACCCTGGATTGCCCTCAGTGACGAGGGATTTATGATTATTGATGACCAACTTCCACCTGGGTCAGAGTGAGGTTTGGTCGCTGAGCTGACTAAAGTCCCAGAGGAGTGCAATTCGAGATTTGTGATTATCCAGTGAAGGACTAGAATGCCTTCACTGACTCTGCTGGCCTGCAGACTGTGTTGACTAGCGTGCTTTAGGCGTGCTTGCAACAGCTGAGCAGCATGAGTGGAGTGCTGGTGTGCGAGTCAGAGTGGCGTCTGCGGAAAATGACTGCAGGAAGCAGTTTTCCATGCATCCTCATTTATACCTCATAAATATATGGTGCGCTTTAAAACACTAATTTATCCCATTATTCTTGGTATGGGGTTTACATGGTAAATAGTTTATGAAATACAAACACACATTAAAATATTTCTGGATCCACATGAAATTATTTATTATGTTCATTCATAATATCTGGCGTGCATGTTTTACTGTGGGAATGAGTTAGACGATAAGTTAACACAAATGTGAACAAATGGAGAACATGTCATCTCAAATTGTAAAGTTCTCAGTGATGGACCTCACTGACGCAACAGCAACCAACTTTGGTGACAACACTATGTTCCCAATTTGTCCCTGTTTCACAATGACTTTGCTGTCTAAACAGCAGCCGTCGGTCAGGGAAATCCATCAATGTTGTTGCAAAACATCTTTTGGCAGCAACAGTGCAGTGAAATGTGGATGCACAGTTAAACAACGTTCACTGGAATGTCTCATTTGGGTCTTACGACTTCCTAGTTGAGGTTTTAGTGTTTGGTTATCTTGTTTCCCTGTTACACACACTAGAAAAAAAAATATTCCATTCAATTTCCCAACACAAAAACACAGGATACATAAATCAAACCAAAACAGGGGAACTCAAATACTTGCTTACTGTATGTTCAGCTCGTATGTGATGACAGTATGGGGTTCTGCTCATTGTCAGCATTACTCAATACTGCAGCTGTATCGCTTTTAAAAGGCAACTCTGCAGCGCTGCTAATGTGTAGTTTATTTGAACAACAACAGGAACAGGTTGTGTTAATGCATTTAGCACTGCAGGTATTTAGCACATCTAAGCACTGATTCTGACTTCTATGCTCCCTAAGCAAATGTATCACGATTTCTGATTCCATTAACTTTCCCTTGACAAACCTCCAAACCTTATGGTTATAATGAGAAACATCATGAATCTTCCGATCAGCCTGAACTATTGGATTAGCACCTTGACAGCCTTTCACTTGTATTCCCTCTTGGGTCAGTAAACGCTGACGAAACGGGAGAAGCATGCAATTCTCCCTCTCTTCAAGTGATGACAAGGGAATAACACACACACGCACACACAAAAATACACTCCCAATCATAAAGTTAAGAGTTTAACTTTGGTCATTTTCAGACAAAACAATAAAGCACAGCGCCAGGACATACTTATGCAGGAATTTATTCAACTTTTGGATCAGTTCTGGAAAGTTTCATTCTCTATCTGCTTCTCAAGTATCCAAGCGAGGGCAGCTAGTGGCTTCCTGCGAAACACAGAGCTAAAGCAGGGGCCACATTATTTAGTCACTTTAAACCTCATCTTCCCAGAATTTACACTCACTTTCTTGTTCTGTGGAAAAACACAAGACTCACTCATAACTACAGTGTATCTTGAAGGTGATCTGTGCATTTATCGGCAGTTAGAAGTGGAAGTCTAAGAAACTATTGATAGTTTGTGCTCCTTTTTGTGCTGCTTTGAGACCTCTTGTTGCTTTAGGCTTGAATCATGGTTCTTGCTACAGGTCTACAGAGAGAAGACTGGGTTGCACAGAAGCTGACACACGTATCTCAAGTTGCAACAATGCATCATCCAAACATGAGCATCAGGAGGCAAACAGGAAGTCATTCATCCTCTCGGCACCTGTTGGTTAGTGTTGAATGCCAAGGCTTGAGAGGAGATTCTGGGGGAATTGAAATCTCTGTCCTCTTAGCTTAATCTGAATCTAACCTTCATCCTAACCAGTCATGTTTTATGACATGACCCCAATCTTACCATTTCTATAACCAGTTACCTTGCAAGCCTTAGGATTTAGTTTTTACCTCTCAGCAGGTTGTGACCTTGTGAATCTTTTTCCCATTAGCGCTGTGGAGTGTCAAGGTGTTCTTTCGAAAACTTCAGGTGTACTGCAGTGTTTTTTGGAAGAGAACACACAGCATTATAGATGGTATAAAAGGAAATAGCCACAAACAAAAATGAAAATATCATTCCAGCCGAAGTATGGTGGAGAGAGTATCATGATTTAGGGCTGCTTTGCTGCCTCTGGACCTGGACAGCTTGCCATGATGTAGGGGGAAATTAATTCCCGAGTTTATCAAGATATCCTACAGGATAATATCAAGGTGGCTATCTGCAAGCTGAAGTTCAGAAGAAGCTGAATGACGCAGCAGGAACATCAAAGTAATTCTACTACAGAATTAGTTTCAGAATACACCTGTCAGAGACCAGATCACATTTTATGACCAATTTATACAGAAAACCAGAAAGTTGCAAACAGTGCCATTACTTTTTCTTTCCACTGTAGATATTCAGAAAGTGAAGGCAGGAAAGGAAGTTTTCTTGTGAGTAGCTTTGCCTGATTTACACACAGTATTCATAAACACATGGCTGCACAGACAGATGGAAAAACATGACAGGTTGTTTTATGTCCCTCAATGGCCAAGGTATGTTAAGTATGTCATCATCAATTACTACAAATTTGATCAGGGTTATGTAAACTGCAACCACACTCACTCACTTTTTAGACACATTGTTGCCTGCTAACACGTCTAAACCGGAAAATAAAACTAGTTTTAAAACTTTTTTAAAACTTTTTAAAACTAGTCATCAGAGTTCTCAACTAAGCTGATTCTTAGAATGCCACTGATCTGGCAGGCATCCAGAGAGACAGCAGCAAAGACTGAACTGACTTTTAATTGAACACAGCTTTTGTTTCACCTTTTGTCCACACTCTCATCCTCTGAGCTCTCCGCTGGCCTGTCAAAGGTCTAGACTGCCTAAACGCCAGAGGTCATTGGCTAATGGCTCAGTAATGTGTGAATTGTCATGGTGGTGGTGGGGCAGCGTGGAGGCCGAGCCAGCGGGAATGCAGTGATTACTCTCTGATGAAGAGATACAAATAGGCTCTTTGTGAAAAGAATGAAGACAAGAGAGTGCAAAAAATTATTTTGAAGTGCCACATCATACCTGGCTTTAATATTCCTGGTTCTGCTCCATTTCTCAGGCAGCCGTGTTGTTCTACAGAAATCTGGTTATTGAGTGCCAATATGCAATTCATCGCCAGAGAGAAAAGGTCTGTTTTCTCAATCTGGACCTGAGGATTGTTATCGTTCCCTTTAGCTAGACCTGTGAATCAGCGTGTTTCAGTGAGAGTGTGTGTGAAAGTATACACATTATAACAAGTGCAGGTCAGTCAGTCTCTAATACTCCTTCTTGTACATCACTCACAGTTGAGGGTCAGGATGAGAGTGTGGGATTGAGGTTTGGAAGACTGCTGAGTAAGTGGTTTTCCTTACACCCCGAAGCTGAATCTCACCTCCTGTGTTTATCCTCTAACCATTCTGTCTCACGGTTTCACACACACACACGTGTGCACACACACATCTGACCAACCATAGCACTGACTGCAGTCTTCAAAGGTCATAAAGCTGTGAGATTTTCCTCTGCAGGGCTCACACAAGCATTTCTTCAAAGGATTTTAAGACCCATAGGTGTGTGTGCGTATGAGAGAGAGAGAGTGAGGTGCTGATATTTCCTCTCAGGGCATGACTTCACACGGTTACCACCGCTCGCGTTTAATCACTTCTCTCCTCTGCAGCCTGTTAGGAAAAGGCACATTACAGTAAGTTGGACAACAAAGTGTTCATGGACCCACAGGTGGGGACGCTAATGTAACACACACAAGCAATACACACACCAGGCCATGTAGTGCATGAACATTTCCATCTGACTCCTTTGAAAATATTTTGCTGACTTGTAATTCTGAGCTTTGCTGCAGAAAAAGAGAAGTAGAGGGAGGGAGTACAGGGTAGAGAACCAGAGATGAGGGGAACAAGTTGGACTTCCCCTAACTCCCCCTGAAAAGCCACGACACCCTGGTTCATGTGATTTTCTTCTACTTATAACCACACTTGACTCACTACATAGCACATTTTGGTACATCCCATGGTACACATTAACTAATAACTCTAAATCACATTTTCTAAGGTATGTCTAAGCAGGGATATAACAGCTCCTCTGTGACCCACGGTGGTCATGAGTTATGATTTTGCAAAACTCTCCTCTCCAGCACTGGACATTAAGTAAGCTAAAACATAGCTGGTATTCTTCTCTAAATTGTTTGGCGTGACCAGTGGATGACTACATAACTACAGTATTTGTCCCTGGGGACAGTTACTTTGTGTATGTTTGTGTGTGTATGTTAATTTTAGATTTAGATGCAGCTAATTAAATGTGTTATGTGGAGTATTCAGTCCAAGGTTTTGGCGAATTAACATAGCTCCAGTATATATTGGTCAGAAGATGGCCCCAGCTCAGACCCCAGACATCCAGAAATTTTAAATTCAAGCCAGCATTGATGTTTACCCTTCATGCACCGATATAACATCCAAACACATTTGCTCATAACAGGAGGGCAATTGAGGAGAAAAACAGAAAATGCTATGTGCTGATTTATTTCTCAGACTCTGTGGGAAAATATTCTTAGTGTCAACCTGCTATGAAGCAAATGTGAAAATGTGAAAGCTGAATGTGATTTTAAGTGCAGATTCCACAGAGAGAAATTGGGGGGGGGGAGTGTTTGGCAGCAAACAATATTATATGAAAAATGGGCACAGTTGAAAAAAAGGAAAATAAAAGTTTTTGTGAAATTGACAAAGCTATAGAGGGTAAAGATTTCAGAAGGGAATTTAGTATGGCTGGAACAATATTTATTGCAAGAGCTGTGGCCCGTCATAAATATTTGTGTTTCCAGAAAAACATCAACATTGGCCCAAGGGAATTAAAGGAAAAAAATATTGACATTTAATATTTATAAATATTTAGATATGACTGATATTGATCTTATCCAACAACCAACAAGAACGCAAATAAACTAATTTTCCAAAATTATACACTATTGTTATAATATAGCACATGGCTATAAAGGGTGAGTGCTGTGCGAGCGTATAACTGACTGGAACAGTGGCCTATCATTTATATCTGTTCATTTTCTGTTCAAATAAACAAAATAATGAAGTGATTCAAGTGATTCTTAAATTCATACAGTATGTTCTTAAAATGTGATTGAGCCAAATTGTGATGGTCAAACCAATAGTAGAAGTTTAACTAGTAGCAGGTGGTCTTCTCATTGAGAGAGGCCACAGTGCAGTTAGACTGTGCAAGACAGTAATGCTTTCCAGATTAATTATGGGCATCCGAAGAATTTGCAGCTACTGTACAGTGTGCATATTGTATAGCAGGCATGGAGTCAGGGATTGCAGTAGTATTGAGGCAACAGTTTGCCATCAGTTATTTCTAACTTTTCTAACTGGGTCACAGTGCTTGTATTAGGCCATCCAGGAGACAGAGTTGAATCTGTCTGGAGCTGGAGTGGAAAATACCTGCAACTTTCTTCACAACAAAAAGCCATTTCCAAGTTATGGATGGGTTTGAAACTCTATGTGTGTGTGTGTGTGTGTTTGTGTGTGTGTGTGTGTGTGTGTGTGGTAGAGCACATTATGTTATGAAAACCAAACACACATCCACTGCTTCTTTTAAAAAACACATGTGATAGATTAGCCATGTCCCTGTAAGCTTCTCTAAACTCTTTTCTCCTCCAACACATTCATCTTACTTTATGTGCATGTGTGAGAGCGTGTGTATGCATACATGGAATGTGCATGTAAGACGATTGAAAGAACGTGGCCTAAATAACAATGCACACACACACACACACACACACTGAAATACAGACTTTAGTCCCAGTGGTGCAAAGTACAGAGCCAGAGCCCAGTCTGAAGAAGCAGCATCTCAGTGTCTGTGCATGTTGAAATGGGTACATGGTTCCCAGAGCTCTTGTATAGATTCAAGTAAAATATATAAAGTTCTCAGTTCCCATGAGATAACTGCAGGACTTAAAGAGCGGAGAATCCCAGACCAGATAAACAACCTGTGATTCCAGAGAAAAAATATATAGTGGGTTAGGTGAAACACAAAAAGAGCATAGTGTCATTGTGTCATTTTTCTGTTGGACAGAGAAATACCAATCTTTTTGTTTCAACCAATTCAAGTAAAGTAAAATTGCCATAAATATACATATATATACATATAAATTGCATGTTTAACATGATAATGCTGGCGAGCTGGACATTGTGCCATGACTGAAATGCAACATTAATGTTTTGTTTCTATGGTTATGTAGTTGAGTTGATTTTCTCACTCACAAACCCACACATTTTCTGAATTAACACAGGCAATTCACGTGAAGTTTGCTTTCAAGAGAATTTTTCCATACTTAAAGTGTTCCTATATCGTTTCTATAGAGTCCCAGCAACATAATCGGTGTGCGTAACTGTGTGATGTCACCTAAACACAGAGTTGGCATGTAAACCATGTCAGAGACTTTGGGGAATATCAGGAAACCAGCAGTGAGGTCTTACATGGGACAACATGAAGCTGGACAGCATCGTTAGCTGACTTTGATTTACCCTGTTCCACCTCAATGGTCCATGGCTAATGAGTAAAGAGTGTGGCTTTCCAGCTGTGAGTGTCTGTTGGGGATGGTAAGGTTGGGGTTATCATAGCTCATTTCACAGAAAAGATCAAATCAGAGCCAGTTTTCTTTTTCACTTTGGCACAGTGATCCCAGTTTGATTAAGAAGGGGCTGATTATCCTCCTTTCTCAATGTGCCTGTCTTCACCCAGTTTGTCATCACCACCCACAACCACTCCAACACGCTCTGACAACTCATGATATAATGACATTATGCTCTTAAAGTGTTTCACTCAAGCCGAGCTTACAAAATACCATTCACAGCAATTCAGACAGTTGAGTGTTTGGGGAATTACACATGATTTGGTAACTGTACCCCCCTTTCACCTTCTTTCTTTCTGAGGATGGGTAACTGTGACAACCACAGTGGGGTTAGCATAGATGTTTTCAGTCTTTCCAGTCAAGTCTCAAATCAGTGAAGACCGATCCAAGTCAAATCTGATGTCAGGCAGTTGGCAGTGACAGCAATAGAAAAGTCAAAATCAGTGCAGCAGAGCCCTTTCTATCCATACTTAGG
The DNA here is from genome assembly GCA_032362345.1 of Sandelia bainsii. NCBI lineage: Eukaryota > Metazoa > Chordata > Actinopteri > Anabantiformes > Anabantidae > Sandelia > Sandelia bainsii. Next base: position 6,912,020 of record JAUMHL010000021.1, on the reverse strand, counting down.
AGTTTTAGCACCCTAGAATGTGTCTCGTAATACAACCTGATACTGTCCCTAGACCCTCCTTCCTGGTGAGTGGGCTTAATGCAAATTTTCTGATAATTAGAAGTTTTTCTTATGATCACAGAATAACTGCATGAATTACGAGGAAATACTGTACGTGCAACTAAAATAAAAAAATGAATACCAAAAGCTCAGTCGACATTAAGTCATTTTTGTAATTGAAACTCGTTTTTCATGTAAATGCATAGATATGCTTATATTGCATCTTAGAGGCACTGATTATACTAATTACTTGTTATTTGAAACAAACAATTCACAGCAAGTTTGACAAGACATTATATGTATGTTGCTCCTCATAGCAAGTAAACTGAATTTAAATTTCAAACTAACACAAAACTAATTTTCTTCCACAATGAAATGGTACAGTACACCTGTACAATCTGTTCTGTTGTGCCATTTAGTTTACTTTTATGATGGTTGAAATGTTCTTCCTTTCACACCACCTTAGAGGTGTTAATTAAATTATATGTTTTAGCACTTATTTCATAGTTAATGGTGGTATTGTACTGAACTGCGTTATATTCAAAAGTGTTTCTAATATTCCACTTTAATATATATGAATCATAAATCAAATATTATGTACCACAAGTGCAAAACTGTTGATGGGACACTTTGCTGTATGTCGTTACACTGGGGCTGAATTTCCTTGTGTGGCGGCTGGCTCTGGGTTTTAGCTGCCCTGTGAGTGCTCAGCTCAAAGGAAGTTCCCACTGCTCTGGCTATCAGGGCGGAAAATGAGTGTTTGTTATGCCCGCTTTAGTCACAACTCTCTCTGTAAAACACACACACTTGGAGACGCACACACTCATAAAGTTAAGGACAGACCATTGATCACTGCCTGACATCCCTTTTCCCATGTACTTTAGCAACAACAGACTAACAGGGATCTAACTGTTTAATTGAGCGTGATGTGTTGGATTGTCCTGGTTGTATTGTTAGGAAGTAGGCTCAAATGCCCAAATTATTTCGTGAGAAAGTTTTTCTTGCTGTCAATTTGACATATACTGTAGGTAATATGGTTGTTGTCAGTAATCCAAATTTTGTTAAAAACATATAGTATCCAATGATAAATGGGCCATAAATGTTAACGCTATGTGACAACAGGAAGATTTTGTTTATTTACTTTAAATAAAGCTTAGCTAAATAATGTTCTATATATGTTTTTCTGATGCATCTTGTGATACAGGTAAAACATTATGAAATAAAAACAAATAATCACAATTAGCTTAACTCGTTAACTTAACGAGTAACATGTAAATAGGCAAACAACACATTACTATTCTGAAGTTTTGTCTGTTTAAATGGGATACTGTGTATAGAAAATGTTTGAGTGCTAAGAAAGTCTGTATTTGGCTCTGCTTTCTTGCATGCATGAACATTTGTATTGTCCCACTGGGTATGAGAGCACATACTCATTACAAGTCCAACAGATTTATAAGCATTGTTTTATTTCTCCAGTGGACTTTTCTCTTTGTTCGTCACAGAGCAATAGAAAGCACAAGAGATGAAAAGAATTACGAGTTTTGAAAGGGCTATTGTGAGCATCATGTGTGATGCAAGGTTTGGTCAGTCAAAGAGGAAAAATAAATGTGTGTGATAAATGTCGGCTGGCTTGAGGAGTTTTCTTTTAGTAGTGCTTACCTAATTTCATCAGAGAGTAAAGAGGTGAAAGGTGGAAGCTGCTTTCAATCACAGAAAGTTTAGAAAAAGGTCTGAAGGTCTATTGTGGGCCAGGAAGCTGAGAACCATGAGAAAGAGCAGAAAGTCAAGTCATGGTTTTCAATACCTGTTCCTATAAATCACTTCCAACCTGGCACAATTACAGTACAGCCCCATCCAAGACTAAGCAGAACAATCTGCAGGATTCAGGGTGTAGCTGATTAAAAATGACCACATCTGAATTAAGGAGACAAAGATGTGCTTCAGTTTATACAGAAAGGAGCTATGTCTTAGAGAGTTGATGGGTGTAGTGCACTATTTACTGTGTTTGTCACTGCTCACATTGTTTCTCTTTGGAAACTCAGACTGTAGATTGTGGAGTCTGTTATACATTTAAGTTTTCCTTCTGATTGTTTTCTTACAATTCAAGCGTGTTTTATTTAAATTAGATTATCATACTACCTTAAGAACAAAGCTATACACTGGCATAACCTTTCAAAAGCATGACAACAAACAAGGCTGCACAAATGATTTACTAATTCATTTCTCAATAGTACAAATAGTGCACTTGAAAAATTATAAAATGTCCTATGTTTCATTCATTTGCATTTTTTTTTATTGATGTTTTTTAAATATTTACACATGAGTGTGATTATTGTCCCCTGCAGGCTTACGTGATTCATGGGAGACTAAGAATGGGACTCTTTCCAGTGTGATCACTGTGCAGCAGGCTTCGATCAGAAAATAGTCATGCAGCCTGAAGCTACAAAAATGTTGGCATGACACAGGCAGCAGGAGAAGGAAATGTTAACCCCACACAAACTACTGCTGTAACAAAACAAAAAAAACAATAAAGACTGTGAGAAAATGAATTTAAAAAGTTTATATTGACTTTGTTAATGTGAAATGCAAATGAACTTCTAATTTTATTTGGATGGTGCAGTGATATTTTATCTACAATCAGGCGACTGCAATCATTCTCAGGTGATAGAACAAGTGCATATAGCTAATAGAATAGAAACATAAACTTCCTAATTTACCTCTCAGCAGTGTTATTTTTCACCACTGAGTTACAACTAGTTCTGATCAGGGATTGTGAGTCAGCAATCTCATCATTTTTGGCTTTCTGACATTTGGATGCAGTGATTTGTCTGTTTTGCTTTTGCAAATGCAGCTTTCCCAACATGAAACTCTTTGGTTGCCCCCAGCAAGGCCCCCTTCATTTAGACCCCACCAAAGGCAGTAAATTTGATTTAACCCTGAACATTTACCAAAATGACAGATTTGTGGTTCATATACTGTTCAAGTTCCTTACACCACTTGAAGGACAAAATGTGTTCCTCATTTTTAATTCTCTGTGGACTTGGCTTCCTTTGTTGACATATTTTATCAGGTTTTTCTATTTAGTGGCAATTTTAGAAGAGGGAGAAAACTTAATTTCTTAATGTACACTACCTAACTGCTCACTGTTAATTTAGTCTGGTCTTTAGTACTTAATGATGATTTTTCAAAATTTGATTTGGCCTTTATAGGTACAAAATGGGTGGAATATGTAGCAAATGACAATATCACAAATCCCCAAGCATTTAAATAAGCACTGGACTGTGATTTTCAGTTAAGTGTATGTTACTGTGACTGGCCACTGGCACCTGAACGTACTTGCCCTGGAGCAATAAACTCCACCTTTTGATTTATATAGGTTAAAGAAAAGGCCAAAAAGGATTTGGGCAGTGTTTCTGGAAAGCTGCATTAGTCAGATTAGGAAAGTGCAACACTCTGCACTAACACAGAAATCAGGGGTAGTGCACTTCAGTAATGAAATAAACTAAGATACATGCAAACTAAGATATGTGACCCATGCAGAGAAAAACAGCACAATGGCAGGTCACAGATAAGGTGAAAGCAGAAAAAACTTTATCAAGAACTTCAGCTTCAACTTCATTTCATTTCAAGTTTCAATCTCAAGACTTCTTCTTCTGTCCAGTTTACATGATCTCTATGAGCTATGAGGTGCAGGATCCCCTCAGTTATTAAGTTTCTCAACAGCAGACCACGCTGAATGTGACTAAATCTGTGTAATGTGTATATGTGGTGGTAGTGCATGTTAAGTGCATGACATGAAGTACTGTGGAGAAATATGTTGTGGAGAAAGTGTTTTGTAATTGCTGCTGTGTCGTATAATTGATACTGTTGTGTTGTGTTGTGTTGTGTTGTGTTGTGTCCATCTTTGCTTTTGTCAAACAAGTGCAATACTGTGGAAAAGAATGATACACATGCTACCATTTACCAAAACAGTGACTATTTGTCCTACAATATGACCCAAAACAAATAAAAACTCTGAACCTAGACATCTGTTTCCGTGCCACCACAAAGATAGCAATGGTATCTGCCTGGCCACCCCCATAAAAAAACTGCCCGCTGGGGAAAATATTGTTGTTGTACTGCCAGACAGTACATGTTAGCACTACTACAAGGTCTGGGTGTCTTGCCCAAGGACACACGTAGCAAGGCAGAAGGGTTTGTAGCTGACCACTCTACCAACTGAGCTAATGTACACACAGGGTCTGATAACTTAATTAAGACTGAAACTGACCCAAATGCCAATGATTAGTAACAGACACATCTGTTAGTAAGCCACTAATCAAAAGTTAAGGCACAAAGGCAATAAGGTTTGGTGCTTTTGCTATTCGGCTCCCTTTAGAGTTGTTAAGTGTACTTTACTTATAGACCACTGTACCTGTGATGCTTTGATCCCTCCTCTGGACAGGACTTGTGAATTTGTTAAAGCAAAGTGGTGCTGTGTCGATGTCTGTTCCCCCTTTCTGATGTTTCCCCTTAGATTAACACATCAGTTCTCTGAATAATGCTGATGATCATTCGCACATTACTCTGCCACTCAGTAGTTACTGGCTTTGTAAAATATTACATAGTTTTAGGTTAGAGAAGTTTATGCTGTTGAGTTTTGCTTGTGGTTAGCACACACATTACATCAGACAACACTTTGTTTAATGTGTTGTGTAAAAATCTGTTCCCTCTGCCACGTGTGGGACAGGGCATCGTAAATCATCAGGCAGTTCTTTCGAGAGGTCACCGGGAAGGGATTCCAAAGTTACATAGTTCATAGTAAGCTTAGATAGATAGATAGATAGATAGATAGATAGATAGATAGATAGATAGATAGATAGATAGATAGATAGATAGATAG
>JAUMHL010000021.1:6868203-6886624 GCA_032362345.1 Sandelia bainsii | reverse complement strand
TTTGCAAGGTTCTTAACCTTGCTATGTAAAGTGCCTTGAGATGATCTTTGTTATGATTTGGCGCTATACAAATAAAAGATGAAATCATGAATTTATTAATCACTATACCATTCAATTTATATACCACCTCAGTCAGTCCTTTTTTCACTTTGTGTTGCTGGAACTATATGAACCAAAGTAGCAGGTGAGTATGGAGACCTACTGCCTTGCACTCGTGTTGTGAAAATAGGGACCATAAGGTCTGGTCAAGCAGCTGGGTATCTGGTCTTTGCTTGTGGGGGGTAGGACTCATAGCCATAGGTCAGGGTTATACAACTGTGTCACCTGCTAAGGGCTCAGTAGATTTGTGAAGTATTAAAAGCTGGCTTACATAGGAATGCCTATGTTACTTTTGCCACATTTCATCATGTATGCGTACGTTGACAGCTCCCACATCCCAGAACCCACGTCTGAACTCATCTAGATTCAAAGTCAGAATGAGTCAAATGCCGGTTCACTCTTGGAGGGACACAGACTCGCATACAAAACTTTTTTCATTTTATTTGTTTTATTTAGATCATGCAATCCCAACCCAAATCCTTGTACAATATGTTAGATTTCTAATGTGAAAATGTTTCACAGTCATTAAAAGTGCATTGAGAAAGTTGGTGTGGGAGAGCACAAAGAGACAAAAGAACCGCCTGATGTGTTTGGCAGACTAAGACTGACCACATCATGACCTGAGCATACGGTAACTGTAGCAGCTACAGACTAACATACACAACAGAACTGGCCAGGTAGCCCAGCTGAGCCAGGTGCAGTTATGTTTATGTTCTCGGAGTAATTATGGCAAATATTATTTCAGCCTGCCACCCTTGACTTTGCTTTGCTGATGCTTAGCTTGGACAACTGGCCAAAGCTCATGAGTAGGACCAGTTGAGAAAGAGAGAGCGATCGAGATCATTTGGTCCAGATAACTGCAGGCAGTTATGTTGTAAAACAGAATAAGACAACATATTTAATGTACTTAACTGCTAAATAGATTCAGTTATTCAATCTAAAATGTCTATATTTTAAAAGCCCCTTCTCAGAGTCTCTGCATCTTGGTACAGTTTGTCCCTGGGCTTCCACTCACCCTCACTGGGGAGTCAAACCATGTCTAATTCAATGTTCTGTTGATTTTCTCTCACAGCACTCACAGGTAACACGAAGCAAAAAGTATTACAGAATTGTATTGTCCTCATTTGTTGTCTTGGTTTTCAGTGAGAAACAGACACATCTTCAAGATGGTTATGTTACAAATAAGAAACTCCATATTGGCCTTTTTTTAAGTCAAAAGTCAAAATTGTTTAAAGACACAAGAGAAAACATTAAATCATTAGTGTAGGAATAGTAAAAGGAAATTAGGTCTTTCTATACATGATTGAAAAAATATAAAATAGCAAAAGCAAAATCAGCTTTACTTTTCAGTTTTGACATTGGAACAGTGAACATTTGATCTAAAGACGTGAGGCCCTTCCTTGCGTTGGCAGGACTGAGAACCGACACCACACATCAAAGGTACAGACGAGAAACCCTGCTTCACACTTTCAAAGGCACGTCACACCTTTTAGAGATGACTTAGATCATGTGTTTTCAATTCCAGATATGCAAATAGTGGTTGGTTTTTGATCTCTAAATTGATGCCCACATCTCCAGTTTGTCCGTGACCCAAAGAAAAACAAAGTGAAACAAGGTGCACTCAGGCTGATTATCAATCTGTTCATGTATTTCACACATAAACAAAATCCACATGCAACCAAAGTACTGATTAGTTCTTCTGTTTTAGTGCAGTTTGAGGAAGCCCAGTTGGAATAGATCACAAATATTATTTTACAGGGTCTGTGAGGAAGTTTTGTCTTTCCTACATGGCACTAAAAGAGCTGTTTATAAATGGATGCAGGCTAGGACCAGTAATTTAATGACTAAACCAAAATAGCCTAGATAATGACTGTATATTTAACATGATTTATACACACCTTGGTGATGAATGGCTAAATTGGCTTAGAGTTTTCTGAGTATGGGAAACATAACTGATGCTTTAACAATCACACAGAGAGAAATAAGCTACCCATGTGCTATTAAGCCTGTGGTTGCAGAAATGACTGTGCAACTGTGTACAACTTTGCTTTTCTGTCATTGAGGCTTGGCCTTCCTGCAAGCAGGAATCATCATTTCAAACTACAGTATGTTTGGTATTTATTATGCATGGAGAACGAGAGCCATGGAACCGGGACAGATAGTGCAGTGAAGATGAAAGGTAATAACAGTTTTACAAACGTTGTTATAGGGTGACTATTTGCCAGACCAGCAAAGTTGATAAATCTGAAACAAATGAGAGCCTATTAAAATGTGCGTTATTGCATGTGTAATTATTGGGAACGCAGCTAAAATGCTGTTGCGTTGTCAGACTTATTTTTTGGCTCTGAATGTCTCAAACTGGGATGGCTTGTAATGCCTTCATACCAAGATGAGTCAACTCCAACCTTTTGTGACTTTCGGACATGTATTACTCATTTTAATGTGCAGTCACACATGCTGAAAGGAAAACAAAAGCATGGAGGCATGTTTACACACCATGCTTAGCTCAAAGGCCATTTCAAGAAAATTCCTCATGTTAGTTGTGAACCAGTGACATTTAATTACTGATAAAACAGGATGTGACTTGTTAAAAGCCCAGTGTCCTTTAGTTTTAGCTGCTAAATGTTCAAACATCCTAGTTGCTAATTTTGTCTGTCTGACAATGATTGATAGGTACTGAAAGAACTTTTAGCTGTAAAAATTGCTCATGAGAGCTGTGAGAGAAAACAAAACAGTAATATTGCGGGTCATAAAACCAAAACAATGAGCTCAAAAATGCTACAATGGTCTGCAGACCTGGGTCTGGTAATGATTCATTGTGGGTTTGGCACTGCATGGAACACCTTTCACATGAAATGTATTGATATGAATCAACTTAAATATAAAAAATAACACTGGTGTGGCTTTAAATCTCCAAAATTGAAAGAATGAGTGTATCCACATATTTTAAAGACTAAATGTTTTTTGGCGCAACCATCATTATGTCATAGATTTGAATTGTTTTGTGAAAGAAACACTTTCCCAGGTGTCACAGCTTGAGCCACACATATGCACCTACACACTGATGGTTCTGGTGCCAAAGAGTCTGAGTGGGGTTCTGATGGGGGAATGGGGGGTGGCGGTGGGGGGGTTTAAGAGATGCTGAATCTATAGCCATGGTGCTGGACTCGCTTCACATGAAAGCAAGATGCTTCACACAGAGTCAAAATGGCAACACAAGCAGCACAGGGAGACGCACCTGGACTGAACTGATATTACATTTTAACCAGGATTACACAGGACAGATCTCAGGCGTTGCTGGTTATAACTTCCTGTGGAGAAACGATCCCCAGTTCCCTTTTCAACCAGAGGAACAGAGCTGGATCTGAAGCTGAAGTCTGACACCCTGACTCACTTACCTGCTGAGAACTGCTGGGGACTGTCTCACATCCAAGATTATGCTGCACCTATGGTTTTGTGCCACAATCACATTTGGACTCATTTTATATTTGTAATTATAGAGTGATACTGTGCACATTTTGGTATAATCTATATGGACTGGATTCATCTAGCATTGGTCAAAGTGTTCCAAGAGCTACATACCGGACAGACACTTGCTTTTGGGTTCGAGTGTCAAAGGGCTCAGATGTGACATGTAGGTTTTGTGTGTGTTCTTGTGTGTGTCCACAGTACTGTATATGCTGAAGGTGTAAGCAGCAAAGTGAAGTGAATGATTGTGATGCCAAAAGTTGACCTCATGTGGCTTCACTCCGTCCCTCACATCTCACATGTGGCTTACATTTGCACTTAAATACTTTGCAGATCTACTGGCTGCTTTGAAATGGATGTAAACATGAACCTCGCTGCCATTTCTCCTTCAGACCATTTGGATGTATTTACAGTGTCACTGTTTTACAAGGACATAGGAGGGTATTTAATGGCTGTTATGGAGCACTGTTTATCTCATCATGGTCTGACTGTGTGAAAGTAACTGAAGACAAAGGGATAGAGAGAGATTTCGCAATCCTACCAAATTTGCCCAATTAAGTGAAATGCAAACTTTGAGCAAGGCCGAAAAACAAAGAACAAATGTGGTTTGAAAACAACGTTTTGAATATCTTTGTTCACTCTCATTCATGAACACAGGCAAAATGTCCCCAGACTTCGTGCTTACTTGTCAGTTACACAACACTGTGGTGTGGCAGTCTGCCCTGTTATTGTTAACTGGCCCAGTCTCCACTTTAGACTTATGGGGAATGCAGCAGCTGATGATGGACATGTGTTTGATACTTTCTCAGTCACAGTTCTGGGAATCTCCTGAGGTCTGTCAGACCAAATCACATTAAGGCTGTATCATTTCAAAAGATCTCAATTGTTGAGTTAGGCCTATTTGAGGTTGATTATATCTACAAGTACGTTATATTTAATTTTTTTCTTATTCACTGATATACATTATAACCTGGCATTGTATAACATATGTTAATGCATTGTCTCAGCCTTTCTATGTGTGTACAGTTGTGCATAAACTGGAAAGAGAATGAGGTTTGCAAGGTCATTTTTAGAGTACTGCAGAAGGCTTATTGTCTGCACAAAGTCCCCTGCTGTTTGTGGTGTATTTCAACCCTGGGAATCAGCATTTACATTGTGGACAGAAATCAGGAAAGAAAATGGCACTGAAAAGAGAGATGCCTCTTCTGAGAAACTGAGGGAAAGCCTTTTTCTTGTTTTTATAGTAATGACCTAAAATGGCTTCTTGGTTACTTATTGTAGCTGAGAAATCCTAAATCAGAACGTATACAGTATAGGGCTAAGTATGATCATGTTACAGTACTTAGAAGAAACACTTCAAAGTCCAAAGTAATAAACCAGGTGGTACCCAGTGGCTGAAAGGTGTAATAAAACTGTTCCCACTGGAATATTCTTACACAATATATTTCACTGATAATAGCTTAATAATATTCTCAAATGTATTTTACTGAAAAGTAAGTTTTGATGTCAGCAGCAGCTTAGCTTAGCATAAAGGCTGGAAACAGAAAAACAGCAGAAAAGCAATAGCAAATAGCAACTAAACAAAATTGCCTACCTGGACCTTTATGTTTACACATCATATTTAGTTGGTTTAACCCATGCAAAAACCTTTGATGCTGTTCTGTGGAGCGATGCAACAAAACTTTTTTGGTCACTGGATCTTCCAACAGGACAACAACCCCAAGCATACCTCAAAGTCCTCCAAGATTCGTTTGCAAAAAAAGTCCTTGAACATTCTATAGTGTCCGTCAGTCACCTGACTTGAACCCCATAGAAAATCTCTGGTGGGATTTGAAGAACGTGGTTGCAGCACGCAAACCCAAGAATATTATTGAACTGGAGGCCATTGCCCATGAGGAATGTGCTTAGATTCCTCAGGAAAGCTGCCAGAAACTGGTGTCTAGCTATGCATCACGTTTGCAGGTCATGACAGCAAAATGGTGCTCTACTAAGTACTGAAGATGCTCGTCATACTGAGACTGCAGTAGTCATTAAAAGTTGCATTATGTGTTAGATTTGGAGGAACCACTTGTAACATTAGTTGTGTTGTGCTATGATTGATTTTGACTGAAACTGTAAACAAGTAAGCATACATAAAAAAGCCATAGAGCATGTCAGTGAAAGACAGTACAGCAACTGTCTGCAGCATAATGCTTTAGGTAAAAACAGAGGCATGTAAAAATACTTTCCTTACTGGGCCTTAGCTTAAAATCGTATAATGAAGGTGATCAAGAAATGCTGCAATGGTCACAGTAAGCCATTAAAGTAGTGTTTTGATTTTTTTTTTCTTCCCTGTTTATATAGGCAACACCTTCAAGTAGCAGTTCTTTCATTTTAAAACATAAAATAGGGATAGAAAACAATGCCCAGTTATACATGGTTCCTTCTTTTTCAGTATTATAATAATTTAAATCATTTGAAATACCTACAGGATGTATATGCTTGAATGTAAATACAAATTCCTACATCTATACTTTCTACCCCAGTCTGAAAACCATTAAAAAGCATACAGACTATATTGCTACAGCATGGTCTAATTTTGTGGTACTTCCCAGTCTAAATTATATAAGAAATGTTTTACTTATGAGTATGTTACCTTCTCCTCTATGCTTGACTGCCTCCTGGCACTCCAAAGCTTTTAGAAAACAACCCAAAATCATTTAATAAACCTGATTTGAGCGCCTTTGGGGGGGGGGGGGGGGCTGAATTTTAGCCCTAGGGGCCCTGGAAAAAACAGTGAAAGCAAGAGATGGAAGGATCACAGTGCAACAGTAAATAATGTTACAGTACGAATAATGAGCTCCCTCTGTGCTGGGGCCTCAACTGGACTAATGACAGAGACCTGTTTTAGATTAGGTCTTATACAAACATGCAAACGTGTGCATGAACTAACACACAAACCCCCACATACTCAGGAGGGAGGTTCAGTTTAGATAATCTGGTGTCCGTGGCAAAAAGACCCCTGGGATAGATAATATAGGAGGAAACAAGGAGGCATCACACACACATCTTTAGTCACCCATTAACCTTTCCTTTGAATTGTCAAGTATGTTTCATCTGTTTCCCTCCACTGATCTCTCTCTTACTGGAGCTCTTCTTCTTAAAAGACTGAAACACAAATCTACTTCAACAGCGATATACAATGTTTGATAAATCAAATGTGCATTGATTTAAGTCCTTATCATGGTGCAAGTCTGCCACCTGCTGCCAGTAGTGGAAGGAAAATGGTAAGGAAACAGTCACGCAGCAATGCACAAGTCATAGTTTATTAAAAAAGCCTCCAGCTGTCAGTGTCAGAATTTTCAAATAAACTTAATACAACAATTCATTCATATAAAATACTTTTAACTATGAACTGCAATCTTAAAACTCATTCTTACAGATCTAGTGTGATTTACAGTTGCTTTGTGTGCAAAAATAGTCAGTTTACGGTACTATTCATACTGCCTGGAAAAATAGCAACGTAACTAGACAGAATCCCAGTGATCATGTCATGGTACTGGTATTAAGGGGAGCTCTATCTGTCAAGAGGTCAGTTTCCTGAAATTACCAGAGGCAAGAGGGCTGGAACATTATTAAAGACAAATCAATGAGCATGCTTTATCGTGATCTGACAAAAGTAATTATTTACTGCCATGGTGCAAGTACCAGCCAATCTGCTGTTTGTTTTGGTTTAACAGTAGATTAGTCAAATCTGATTGCACAACTCAGTTTGGATCTGGTGGTTATTAGACAGATATACTCTACATAATGTGTACTGTATCTGAAGAAGCATGTGGGCATTTGTCATATACGCCTATTCACCTTGGCTGCATGACTGCTGCCAAAAACAGTTAAATCTAAGCCAAGCCCTGCTGTACTAATACAAGTGCCTTCAGCCATTTCCTCCCTGGTCCTTTAGGTATCAAAGTGGCTCTGACTGTTTGTTGTTTCAGCCTCAGGTCACATCCCCCCTGCAACTCTTGGCTCCACTGGCAGGGAAAGAAGGCAGCAAGGCAGGATGAAAGAAGGTGAGAAGGCACCATAACTCAGTTTGCCTCTTCTTCCCCTCATCGCTTCTCTAGTTTTTTGAATCTGGCCTCTGTAAAGACAAGGAAAGAGAGGACTGTTCACTCTGTTGCTAAATGTTGCAATAAAAGAAACCAGTAAATCTGTGTTTGCAAAATTTAATTGTAACACAATGAGGGAATATCTGAATGTTTTTGTAAGCTGCAACGTAAAAATAATTAGGTGGAGGAATTGTCTGTGGCACTGCAGCGCCATCTGCTGGTCGACCTCATAACGATTTGCAATATGAGCTGATAGAGGTGTCTGAACTATTATTAGTCTATGCAACACCAGAATAAATGTTGAGCACAGGAAGGGGATCTCATGTGGAGACTGTGCTCAGAATGTCACAGAAAGACAAGACATAAACTAATACACAGTAAACTAAGGAAATATTGTGTAAATCTATAAATATGATTATTAATAAGACAAAGTAAATAAGAACAATATCAGACTTGAGCTTATTCACTTGTAATGTTCAATGCTAAATTTAAATACGATATATCTTACTGATTATATAATTTGGACTATGTTATATATATATACACAAAGTTCTGCACTGTACATTAAATATCTTACCCAGTTTCTTGGAGTACGAGTCCAGTTTGTAAGCAGCTTGTTCAAGCGCAGACACTTGCTCCTCAATTTGATTTATCTGGTCCAAGTAGGGCTGTAGGCTAGCATCTAAAGCAAATACATCCCATCCATGAGTTAATAACATACTCTAGTAATATAAATGATACATCAGCTAAAAAAATATAATTTTATACAGTATAATGATGCTATTTTTCTGAATTTCTGTGCTGACACAGTATAGCTCACTCACACTTGTTGTTTAGGTCCTGCAGATTACGGCTGATATTGATGCTGATGTCTTTCATTTCCATGTATTTCAAACTGGTTAGCTTGTTCATGTTCTCCAACAGTCGGTAATCCTCGCAGGTGGCTGAAAAGTTAAGGACACAGGGAAAACATACCTGAACATGCCTGAATGAATCAAGATGAGAAATGAAAATCGCGTGTGAGAAATTACTCCTCTGTTTAATAGTTTTTTCTGTGAGCAGGGAAAATAAGAGAAGTGAGACGAGTAAAACATCTTAAAGACCTGTGAGTTCTCCTTGCAGGAAGACTGCCATCTTTTCAAACATATCAGTGCATAACTCGTTGATATCAGGCTCTGCAGGCTCCACAGCCTCCTCTGCCGTCTCTACACCACCATCACCTGAAAGTGATCATGAGGAGATGAATAAATGCATCAGAGCTTGTCACCACATACAACCACAGTATCCGGCAATAATTTTACTACAATTAATAAAATAAAGTCAAATCCAGTGCTAATAACGATATACAATCTAACCCACGTTTAAAAGAGAAATACATTGTCTGCTGTGAGCTTTTAGCATTAGCAAGCTACGGAAGCTAAGTAGAAACATTTCTCACTGCTGGCGCTGGACTTCTTCGGACCGACCGTCAGGTTTTCTGCTGCATCCTCTGGGCTTTCTGTGTGACTACTGACGCCTGCAGTCGGGTTCGGAGCCGCTGAGTGGACCGCTGGTACCCTGGAGATGCTGTCCATTGCAGCGGCGTCGTCTCCAGTTGCAGCCATTTTGTTCCTGTTTTGACTTTCCCTTGTCACGTGAGCTGAATGTTCACGTGACGTCCTCCCGCCGCCACAACCACCGCCCGGCTCGCGCGTCCCCGACCGCCACGCCCGTGTGTTTGTTTGAGGCAGTTAGTGAGTGGTATCAGCTTTACAGTGGTAATCACTGTCGTTAATCAATATTAAGCTCTTATAAATATATTAAAAATAGCTTAACTAGGAGCAGTCTGTGATTTTACTAAATATACAAATTATTAACACTTCCCTCTGAAACAATTGCTCTTTTTATTCCACTACTTTTGTTTGACAGCTTTAGTTATTAGTTTCTTGGCAGATGCAGATTTCAGATATAAATGATCAAATAATACATGCTGATGTTTTGCTGTAGATTAGTTGTCAGCTTCGAGGACATAAATTAGAATCACCAATGTTTGTGTTCCACACAACGTTTCTATAGTAACAGAGATCCTTGTCTTTATTATTTTAATAATTCTTCTAGCTGTTCATTGCCATTTTTACCTTTCACAGTTTGGATCATATCTGGACTACTTGCACATCTATGTTATCAACAGCATCATATAGCTAGTGTTTAAAATACTTTCATGGTAAACTACTATTCTATTTTCTTTGTGGAGTAGACCTACTGTGTGTACATTTTGGAACATAATGTTTTCTACAGCCTCTCAACTATAGTCTATCTGCCAAAAGGGGTACTCTGGAGTAACACTGTAATAAGTTTAAATAAATAGCCTAAAATAAAAATTGTTCCAATTTGAAAGTACATGCATTCTTGTCCTTTATCGTCTATGATCTGATTTGTTCTCTACTAGCAATAAGTAAGATATATTTAACAAGTTTTCCATGTTTACTTTTTACTGTGTAATTCCCCAAAGTTAATTAATTTAGTAACTAGGCTATGTCGAGGTGTCCTTGGACAAGACACACCGTACTAACGCTCCAATTTCCCCAAGGGAACAATGAAGTCTGTTATTGTTACGATTATGATTATTATTATTATTATCATAACCTCTTCCTATTGTACTTTTAAAATAGTCACTAGAACCAATTTTATTGCAATATTGGCACTGCCATTACCATTAAAATACATTTTTATTCATTGTTATCAAACGTATGGGATTACTAGGTCTGCTTTTGATTTTGTGTCTCAAAATTTTCTAGCCTTCTGAGGTTAGATCTGAGATTGTTTTTTATGTGGATACTTTACTTACTCTACTGCAAACTACACTTATCTGTAAAAAATAGCCTAATTACATCATTAATGGGTAATCAATTACACAGCTGTTAAACACCAATTAAAAACAGAAATTACTCAAAGTTTACGGATGTCATGCTCTAGATGTGCGCGCTCCCGTGAGGAGCGTGTAGTTCTTGGCAGGCAGAACTCGTCATAACACCTGTGTCGGCGCTGTTGTGGGGGAAGTCAGATCGTGACAGGCTAGCAGCGGCGGACTGTAAACATGGCGGCGTGCACAACCAAAGGGCTGTGCCGAACACTTCGTTACTATTAGTCTGAGAGACGGAGACACCCCAAAAATGGAGAACGAAGAGGAGCAGCACATAACCACGCTCCTCTGTATGGGCTTCCCAGACCCCGACGTGATACGGAAAGCGCTCCGGTTGGCAAAGAATGACATCAACGAGGCAGTAGCGCTCCTGACGAACGAAAGCCCCGGACTCGGGTATGGATATGAGCTGATGGAGAGTGGGCCTGCCCCCGGCTTGAGCTCGAGTGGAGACGGGGAAAATAGCGGGAGGACTGGGACGGGAGGGTTTGATCCCCCGCCCGCATACCACGATGTTGTGGATGGCGAGGTAAGAGAAGTTACAGCGATCATTATCTTTAGGAGGGAGGAAAACATGGCTAATGGGAAGTAACTGGGAGAGAGTGGGCTCGCCCATTTAACAAGCTAAACTTAGCAGTATGCTATAACGTTGTGTTCCGACCCTAACGCGAGCTGTCAGTGCAGGAGGGGGAAATAAGGTTACTCTCCAGACATACTGGACAGGTTATATCACTGGTTCTGAGTGACGGGGGAACTGTTAATGTGAACCATGGCTTCTTAAGTAATTGGGTTAAATGCCATTTCTAAACTTACGAGCTAACCTAGCTAGCTAGTAATTAGCGGGCTAGTTAGCTAACGTTAGTTGAGAGTTGACCGCGCCAGTCACTGGACCAGTGGAAGCATATGGGCATCACTGTGGAGGAATGCAGTCACAGATTTTAACTGGGAGTACTTTGCTAGTGTTAGTCTTCAGTTAACCTGCAGACAGGTCACCGGATCTATTTAGTCTGCTTTGCAAAGGTTGGCAAACGTTAGCTAGCAGCCTGGCTGACAGCGACTAACGTCCTCATCTCCTGGAGAGATTGCAGGACTCCACTCGAACCGGGCTTAGGAGAGGTTTCGCAATTTGTTTGACCTACGTGGCCATTTTGATCAGTCTTAACCGTCAAAATGTCAGTTTCCTTTGTCTTTGAGTGATTGTTCATAATGTGTGTATGACCCTTGTATTTGATGCTTCTAGGGAATTTATTAGTTCTTTGACATTTGTCAGTAATGCACCTGCAGGAGCCAGCACTTCGTCCTAGTTCACTGTGTTTATGTGGAGCTTTAACAGTAAACTGAGCTGGTTAATGATAAATGCCAGTCTATACAATACGTGGTAGGCTTGGTTTGACCGAAGTTAAGGGCTGCTTGCCTTCAGCAACCTGAGGTCAAACTTGTTGTTTTCTTATATTAAAAAAAAAAACTTCTAGATGCTGTCACAAGTGGTTTGATTTGTAGTCTTATTAATTTGGATTATATAACCATTTGTTGGTTTTGTACCTGGATGGTAATGCTGTGTAAACTGCTGCAACTATGTGTCAGTAAAATAGGTATAAATAAACTACTCTCCACCCAAAACCTGTTGGTCATCTCCTTTCTACTATCTCTGGCTCATAATCACTATCCCAGTTTGATGCAGGCGTTGATAATGAGTGTAGTATAAACAACAGTATGCAGAAAATAGCATACACTTGCAGGTCAGTGTAAATAATGAGCCTATTTTTGAAAATCTAATAACAATATCACGGTTACTCCTTCTCTCAACTTGATAAGCTGCCAAAATATTTTTCCTGTATGGTCACATACTAAGGAAGTCAAATTTGTACAAATTAAGAAAGTACTCTATTCTCCATTGTTCTGCCCCGCTGTGTGCTGCACTTGTACATAAGAACCATGTCATAGGTCTTTGGCTCCATGCTATGCTCCTAAATATAGCCCTGCAGTCTCCCTGACAAACACTAACATGGGGTCCCATGAGGGTTGTAGGGTGCATAGTAAGAGAGTGGTGCTGAGTTTACCTCATCATCCTGCCCAACCACACACATACTGTGCATACTTGAGACTTGAACTTTCCCCCTGAATCCTTTAGATCTTGAAACACAGTGTTGCTGTTTATCTGCAAGTTTATTTTGTGTTAAAAAGATGTAGTTTTATTTTCCACTGTGCTGTTTTTTTTTTTTATTCGAGCAAATAATTATTTTATAAATGAAACAGTTCATTTTAATTTAACAATGAGTTTTGATTTGGTTATTCTGCCAGCAATTAAAAATTGCTTCTTGGTCTTTACACTTCCCATATAAGGTTTCTCTCTCTCTCTGTCTCCTTCCTTCCGCTCATCCATCTATCTGTCATTTTTAATATTCTCTAAATAGAAGAGGGATGAAATATGATGCTTCTCTATTGCTTTCTTCTCCCCATACCACCCTCTGTTACTCATCTTAATGTCCAGTCCATTGTTTTATATTTTATATGTATCGGTATGCAGCACAATGCATCGAGCACATTGGCCATTATATATGCTAATACGTGGAGATGTATTCAAAATGGTGATGCTTGACCTAACTATACTTTGCTTTATTTATATTTATACTATGCAGTACCCACAGGCAAAATGGACAAATGAGTTGTAATAGTTTTGGTCATTTTTAATATAATGAGGGCTGAATACCAGGTTTCCAGCCTCCATAGTGGTTTGTTAAATGGCACAATCATACAAACATTGATCATTAGTGTATCTTAAATAGGATTTGCTTTAGGGTACTGAAATGTTCCACTGGGCAGCACTAGTTCAGAGGTGGGAGTTCTGGAGTTTGATCATGAATATTCAGATTACTTCATGAATATGTAAGAAATCATGTGATGTAAATAATTCTGAAATGTTTTGTCTGCTGTTGTTTCCACCACACATACTCAAGCTGTCTTTACTGGGCTTTTTTTTCTTGTAGCAATAGTAAACCAAGCCTTAACTTGGCATTTTGAACCATGAAAGCAGAAGTTATATAGGTTGATTTAGATTTTTTTTTTTTTACTTTCATAACCTAATCAGATATGACAGCAAGCAGAAAAAATGTCATCATAGGTAGCGTCGTGTTGCTAACAAGACTATCGTGTGGCAGGGTGTTCATTACACTTGACTTTACCTCTCACATCCTCACTTACACGTAACAGCCCTTTTGACGTAATTGCCCAGTAAAGTACTTGAACACAAGCAGCTGCCTGGATTTGTTTAGAAAGATAAGAGACAAAAAGGTGCAGAGATGAAGGGCAGATCCCCAAGGAAAGGACGCACTTTCCGAATGACTGTTATTTCTCTCCTACCAGAGGGAAGAAAAGAATCAAGCATCATCCCTTCTGACTTTGTCATTGCTGGAGGTCACTTGTATTATCTTCACACAGAGGACAGTGCCAGTGTCATTGTAAAAAAAACAATTACACCAGCTGTTTGAATAAAGTCACCTATTGCGTTAGGTTCTAATTTAGTTATGTTTGTTGGTTTACAGAGAAGCAATGATGAGAATGGGAACTGCTCCGGGGGTAGCATGGAATTCCCTACCACCAACCTGTACGAGCTGGAGAGTCGAGTCTTTACTGATCACTGGTCCATACCTTACAAGAGAGAGGAGTCTCTGGGCAAATGTCTCATTGCCTCCACTTGCCTCGCCCGGCACGGTAAGACCGTTCTGTGTGTTTTTGAGGTCTGCATTAAGCTAACGCTCTCCATCTGCATTATTGTGTGGGTGGCGTGTTTTCTTTGGACCGACTGTGTTTTTCACATGTTGTTATTTTGGACACTTGTGTTACATGGCACAATCTGTAGCTACTTCTTCACAGCCATTTTTGTCCAAGATTAGACGTGGAGTGAACATGTAAATCTAATATCTCCCTCTCCGTCAGGTCTCGCCGACGCTGACGAGAACTGCAAGCGATTTATGGATCGCTGCATGCCAGAGGCCTTTAAAAAAGTGAGTAATAAGTAAACCAAGCTCTGAGTGACTATGTGTAATTAACATACATATTCTCTTGCCTCCCTGATATGTGTTTTCTTCTGTCCCAAGTTGTTGACCAGCAATGCCGTACACAAATGGGGCACGGAAATTCATGAGGGAATCTACAACATGCTCATGCTACTGGTGGAGCTGGTTGCAGAAAGGGTGAAGCAGGATCCTGTACCTGTAAACCTGATGGCTGTCCTGACTATGGTGTGTTCTCACTCACTCTGTCTTTCTTAATTTCTTTTAATATTTCAACTGACTTTGGTATTTTTTTCTTTGTGTGTTTTTTACTTTTAAGTAACTGACCTGGGGAAAAGTAAATGACAAATCTCATGTGATAATTTTAAGGATTTATGAGGTTTTGATCATTAACAAGGCAGGTTATCAATCAAGGACAGTAATTTAAGTGCGTGTTCTCGTTGCAGTAGAGCTCTTTTATACCTGTGCGCTAACAAACGAATAATAATACTAACAAGTATCTGTGGTGTAAAGATTCAGTGACATTTTGTCAATGTATCAAAGGTCTGACAAAAATTAAATGCTTATATTTTCTGCCCCCTGGAAATCAGAGATACGTGACTGAAATGTGTCGGGTCAAATATATGTATTTATGTTTTTGTTGTTGTTTCCAGGCCTTCAACCCTGATAACGAGTACCATTTTAAGAACCGAATGAAGGTCTATCAGAGGAACTGGGTTGACGTTTTCGGAGAGGAGACCAACATGTTTGCTGTCTCTCCTAGCAACACGTATCAGAAAGTAAGGGACTTCCCATTTGCATGAGTTTAGTTTTTTTACTACAGAGCAATGTTGGAGTGCATCTGCCAATTAATCCAAGTGCACTTGCAAGTATGTAAAGCTGCTAATGTTTGTATACACACTTCCTTATTAGCCTTTGTTTACTGTTCCTAGTCATGTTAGGGGGAAGACAAGTGAGTTCTTCATCCTCAGTGTTGTGTAACTGAGCTACATAGGATCAGCAGAACATGTGTGTCCAAACACACAAAAGCTGTCAGAAAACTTATGTTAATATGTGTATGTGTGCTTCATAATAGTTCAGTGTCATTGCTGAATAAACTAACTGAAAACAATTATCTCTTTCAGGAGCCTCATGGTTGGCTGGTTGATTTGGTGAATCGAGTGAGTAATGAGCAGTGACCCAGATAGTTTCCCTATACATATGCCACAGTTGTGTTAGTTTTAAATTTAATATGTCTCATTCTTCTCGTTTTATGTTAAGTTTGGAGAGTTGGGAGGATTCACTGCCATCCAGACTAAGCTGAACACCGAGGAAATCGAGATTGCTGTAAGACTAACCTTATTTTTGTCTTCCTGCTTTCCTTACAAATGGCCTGACATATCTTAAAAGTGGTGAAATAGTTCCTAGACTTGGTGATAGATTGAGGGAGGGACAGTAGACAGACTTGGAGACTATACAGGCAAAAGGTCAACATGTTTACCCCCACTGCTGTCAGCTGCAGGGTGCTGAATGTCTCTCTCTTTCCCCTTCTCAGGGGTACTCACAGACACACTCTCTCATCCTCCCACTGTGTAATGGTTGAAATGCTCTGTTGTGTTATGTGTTCAGAGGCATCCTTGTACTGATGATTCCCTCTGGGAACCTGGCCGGAACCACAGCAGTGCACGGCCATTGATTCTGTGTGTATGAACACCCTCTCCTTCTAACCATTAGCATATTAATAAGGCAGAGACTGGTTGTGGACCACTGTTGCAGTCCTCAGCGGCAGTGGTAGCTCTGTAG
Source organism: Sandelia bainsii (assembly GCA_032362345.1). Lineage (NCBI taxonomy): Eukaryota > Metazoa > Chordata > Actinopteri > Anabantiformes > Anabantidae > Sandelia > Sandelia bainsii. The sequence continues at coordinate 6,870,272 of JAUMHL010000021.1, read as the reverse complement.
AGTGTAAGCTGTCGGATACATAATTTACTCCAAGCACATGAGAGAGAGCATGTGAAAGTGATAGGAGAAAAGATAATGGGAGGAGGGCTGTTTTCTCTACTGACTCCCAGGGGTGACTCGTTCATTTGTTCTCTTTGAGTAGGAAGGGGTTATTCACTGAGTGAATAGAGGAGGAAGGTAGAGGAGAGGGAGCTGCTCAGAGGAAGCTCAGAAGCAGAGATAGCAGATAGTCAAAGAAAGAAGAGAGGAACACGGGAACCATTCATTAAGCTCCTGTGATTTAGCACTGAATGACAAATGACAGCTGGGCACTGGTACTGGAAATTCACACATCTGTTTACATGCTCTCCTTCACGTGTAACAGTAGAAACACAGTATCAGTTAAAACACATTGACCTCTGGCCTCAGTACTTTCATTTGAGTGTACTGATAGAGTGTTGTATATGAGTTCTTTCATCAGCCATCATAAGCCATATGTACTTCCCATTCTCTTAGATTATTCTACACTTGCACACAAACAGACATGAAAAGAACAGTTCTTATGATAATTAAGGTGTTTCCTTTCAGTCAGTTGCTCAGCACAACACCTAAAACAACGGGAATTATTTACCATGCTTTCTGTTGTTGCATTGCACTTCTCTCCTTCAGGATTAGTTATATACATTCCACATAGTTTTTTAATCATGTGACTGGCACTGCTTCAACATGTTTAAATGAAACACTGTGATTTCCACACTGTACTTTTTGTGTCACAAGTTCCTCCTGCATGCTCTTACCAGGGCCCACCCCTAGCTGAAACCAAACGGGCTATTTCCACAATTGAGAATGCGTCTAACATGGACAATCTCTTGTGTGCTGCATGTGTGACAGAGCAACTCCATAAAATGTTCAGAGTTCATATGTGAAAATGGCTTTAGTCATATCAGAGCTGGCATTGATAATCTGGTTTCATTTTGCTCTGTTTGTCTGAATTATTCTGTCTTTCCATCTGCTTACACAGTGTGTATCCGCTCTGGTTCAGCCTCTTGGTGTTTGTGCAGAATACCTAAACTCCAGTCTCGTCCAGGTGAGACATTTTATCTGCTAACATACACTCACACTAAATAATAATGTATTGACCCTTAGCTTGTGGAACATTTCTTTATTTCAATAAGTTTAACTGTTGCTACTATCTGTGTCTGTGTACTGTCTACCCCTAAACTGTAATTCACATCTCGTCATTTTCCACTATGTAATGTGTTGAAGTGATCATTTGTGTTTGTTTACAGTACATGACCCTGGTACTTTATTCTGTTTTATATTCTATTTTTATTTGCTTTATGCCAGGGGTGCCCAATACGTCGATAGCGATCGACCGGTCGATTGCAAAGGTAGTGCAGGTAGATCGCGTGCTATTGAGAAAAATCAGACGCTGGTTGATTGACGTACAGGGCGGCCAGTCTGAAATTTCCTCTAACATACGCATGTGTGTTAGAGGAGCATGCGCGAGCTACTGTAAAACTACAGCGAACTAAGTAAAATGTTGAGCTTGATTTACTCGCATTAAAATTTGCAACATTGTTTTACCTCAACTCATCTGCAGCTGAGGATGAGATACGACACTACAGGCTGACAGTCAGCTGAAGTCGCGTGCCCTCGAACCGTTTTGGAATTTACTAACGGATGATCAGTAACCAACAATGACAATGCTCTCCTTCACTGCAGTATTCATCTCTACTTGTTTATGTTACTCAGACTTTTCACACATGAAGATTATTAAGTCCAAATACAGTTCAACCGCGATCATGATCATTAGGAAGCCTGCTTGAGGCTGGCTACTGTGCGACCCTGGCTAACTCCATTCAGTGCAAGTGATCAGAGTATGGTAATCTCTATAAATGTATTGTGCCATAACACACGCCAACACATATTACTCGATGTGTATACACACACACACACACACATATATATATAAATAGCGTGTGTGTGTGTGTGTATATATATGTGTATGTGACACTACTCACAAAAAGTTAGGGATATTTGGCTTTCGGGTGAAATTTATGGAAAACGTAAAAAGTTCACACTACAGT
>JAUMHL010000021.1:6842477-6868103 GCA_032362345.1 Sandelia bainsii | reverse complement strand
TATAATATCACTGTAGTGTGAACTTTTTACGTTTTCCATAAATTTCACCCGAAAGACAAATATCCCTAACTTTTTGTGAGTAGTGTATGTGTGTGTGTATAGGTAGACTCGGTCATTTGAAAAGTAGCTCGCAAGCCAAAAAAGTGTGGGCACCCCTGCTTTATGCTCTTACTGTTTTGCTGCTGCAGTGGCCCATTTTCTCACAGCTCAAGATCAGATCAACAAAGTTTCATATTGTTTTTCCTAGCCCATGCTTGATCCAGTCATCCACAAGATGATCACATATGTACAGAACCTGGAGGAGAAAGACCTAAAAGACAAGGTGAGACGTAATGAAAGGTGCAGGGGAAAACCATTTGTCTGGTTTGCAGGAGTAGAACGTGGATGGGAAGCCAGTGAGGGATCTAGTCCTTGTACATTAGCGACTCTTATTGGTTGGTCAGGGCACTTCCACAGACAGCTGGGGGGTTGTGTGAAATACATGGTTGTGGTTACAGTTCCTAAACCAAAACACATTGGTGTAATGGTAAAATTGTTTGATAATCTGCAAGTTTTGCTGGAGATTTCATCAATTTAGTTTCCTTTCCCTCGTCCGTGAACCTTGACAGTAGATGAAGTTGTGTCCGGAATTTCTGCTTTGCTGTGCGGATTTAAACGATGTCCTTGGCTCAGTGAAAGCAGCACAATGAGGAGAGATACAGAGCTGTACCTAATTATGTTCAACGCCAGTGTTAGAACACATCCATTTCTTTAGGGTATGTAAAACTTGTTTACATAAACTAAGATTTAACACATTTGACAACTAATACATTACACACTGCTCGCTACAACAATCTAAAAGCAAAGAGTCAATGTGATTTTATGTGATTAGCATCATTACCTCCTTGCCCAGTATCAGACAAACTTATGTATATGCTTCAGAGCTTAAGATAAGTCATCAAAAATGTTGAGTTTTACAGGAAAAAAGAAATGGGTTTAGCTGTTGTGATTTTGACATATAATGAGATAAAGTAACAGTTACACAAGGGCAGAAAAAAGGATTTTTAAAAATTTATTTTTTTATGTATCTCTAAAACTTGTGTATGTTAATTGTAATTTGACCAAAATGTTATAACGTTTAGTTACTAGGGTAACCCTGGTTCTCTGAAACTTTTGTGATTGGTCACGCCAGAGGGCACTTCCCATAGTGAGATACCAAGCAAGGTTCAAAAGAGAACTCAGTTGTTCTTCACGTCTTGCATTTCTAGCGTCTGGTGAGCATCCCAGACCTGTTGTCAGCCATCAAGCTGCTGTGTATGAGGTTCCAGAGAGACCTGGTTGCTGTGGTGGACGACCTGCGGCTGGACACACTGCTGCGTATGCTTAAAACCCCTCACTTCTCCACCAAGATGAACTCCCTCAAAGAGGTCAGCTTTGTTAGATTCTGCACTGTGAGGTCTTTTTGTTCATTTTTCAGTCAGTTTTGGATCTAATTTCACACAGTTTTATTTGTCTCTCAGGTGACAAAGTTAATAGAGGAGAGCACAGTGTCTAAGACTGTTAAAAACGCCATTGACACGGATAAACTGCTAGACTGGCTTGTAGAGAACTCAGTTCTTTCAATAGCACTGGAGGGTAAGAAACTTGGCTATTACAAAGTACTTTGCAAAACACCTACAGAAACAGTTAATAGTGAAACCACTTACTTTAATGTGATGCAATAAATAAATGACGTGTGTAACTTTTAGTCCAAGGTTGACTGTATTCACTGGTTGATGTTAATTTGTTCCAGGTAACATTGATCAGGCTCAATACTGTGAAAGAATTAAGGGAATCATTGAGCTGCTGGGGAGTAAACTGTCTCTGGACGAACTCTCCAAGATCTGGAAAATACAGGTCAGCACCAGTGTGTACAACACTGTAGTGTTATGACTGTTTGATTATTACATTTTCATTAAGTATGTTTAACAGGTTTGTTTCTATTTTTTTTAACTCTAGGTATTGAGCTGTGAGTTGTATGTATTCATATGTACAGTATGCACATATTTGTGAGAGTTGACAAATGTCCCTCACTCTGATGGATGTATTGATTCTCGTGTGTGCATTTCAGGCAGGTCAGTCATCAACTGTGATAGAAAATATTCATACAATCATTGCTGCTGCTGCTGTGAAGTTCAGTTTTGATCAACTCACCCACCTCTTTGTGCTCATACAGAAGGTCAGTGCTGCGGTATCTCTGGGCCTGGGACTTCAAGCAATATAAAATAAAAAGGGGCATGTAAGTGTATCTGTATAGTATTAATAATAATGTATTTGCATGTTATTTAGAGCTGGGAGATCGAGAGCGACCGTGTGAGGCAGAAGCTTCTCAGTCTGATCGGGAGGATCGGCAGAGAAGCTCGCTCTGAAACTACAACTGGAAAAGTACGTTGGTATCTCTCATGCTCTCAAAGCTAATGACACTGAGAATGATTCTACTTTTAATTTTTTTTTAAGTGTAGCATTGAGTCTGAATCATCTTATGTTTGTGTGTGTCTGTTTAGGTGCTAGAGGTGCTGTGGGAGTTAGCTCATCTCCCCACCCTGCCTACCAGTCTAGTTCAGCAGGCACTGGAGGAGCATCTGGGGATCCTGAGTGACGCCTATGCTGTCAAGGAGACGGTGAAACGCAGTTACGTCATTAAATGTATTGAAGACATTAAGAAGGTGAGACAGACATGCTCCAGACACTCTTATCTATATAGTTGTGGAGGAGAGGGTCTCTACAGTTTTTTCTACCTGCTGTGACAGTTTTGGTAATGCTGCATATTACCCTTCAACTTCAGTTTGTTGACTTCTTTCATCTGAGTGTGCCCCAATCTGGCCTCCACAGAGCAGCAGTGAGTTATGGACATGGGGTCCTTTTTCCACACAAAAAGCGCCTATATATCAGCAGTTTAATGTTTTATTTAAGACTTTTTTTAAAAGACAAGAAAAAGGTCTAATTTCCTTGCTTGATTCAGTCCCTCTGACTAGAACAACTACAGAGGCACATGTCAAATAGTCCCCTTCTTTTCACTTTCATTTCCACATCTTCCTGTTACATAGCTCTGCTTCACTGTTTTCTACAGAAAACTACACAAACTATGATTAAGCTTCTCGGGTCTACAAAGGAGTACATTTCACGTTTTCATGTTCCTTCTTTAAATAAAACTAAACTGTACTTTTAAAGAAATGTAAAAAGTCATATGTAAAAGTAAATAAAAGTCTGTAAAGAATTCCTGCATAATCGCACCTTGCTAGATTAATTGTATCAGTCATCCATTTATCGTGTTTTCCCACCACATTGTACCATCTCAACTCGACTCGACTATACTCGCTTTTGGTACCAGGTGCTTATGTTTTCCCTGTCAGTGTAGCTGGTTGTCATAGCGGCAACTCATGAAACTACTGTGAACTGCCAACACACAGGAATAGTTCAGCCAATGCGACAACTGTGGTTGCGGTAGTAACGCTTCTGTGACCAATCCGTAGTCTGCAGTATTTTTACTTCACCTTTTGGTATCACCTCAGCTCTCTTGGAACCTCAACAGAAGTGGTACCAAAAAAGTACGATGTATTAACCACAACATTTGTCTGATGAAAAACAAAAAGGCTGGTAGAGTCGAGTCAAGTTGAGCAGATACCATATGGTTGAAAAGGACTATCAGTGAACTGGTAACTAGTACACTTAAATGAAACTGAGCTGTCTTTAATGTTTTTGTTACACACTTTGACATGATGTCAGAATATCTGCCATGACAAATGTCAAATTTGATTGCCAACACATACTGAATTAAATATAGTTCTTAGCCTTATTATTTTCACTTATTATTAGGTGTGTTCTCAAATAAATGTACAACTGCCCAACCTCAAATAAAATTTATGTTTCTAGACTCACACTCAGGAGGAGAGTAAAGGCAGCGACACTCAAAGCTCATTTCTTACTGGCACTTGGGGAAAGAAGAAAGCTAACTCTTTGGTCAAAGTAAGAGAAGAAGCCTGTATAATTTATAAATCCACTGACAAATCTCTATCCAATCTCGCTGCTTCATGCCTCCCAACCAAACGTGGAAAAGGGCTTCAGCACAAAAGGGTTTCATTGGTCTAAGTTGATCGTTTCACGCTTGATTGCAGCATGAGGTAGTTTAACCAGGTGTATGTTAATCTTCTGCTTTGGCACAGACTCATGATTTACACAGTGGTGTTGATCCTGTCCTGGGTGAGAGCTGGCTCAATTAAATGAGTGATTTAGCTGCTGGATAAGTGGCCAGCTTTGGTGGAAGTAAATCTAATCAGAGTCAGAGGTATCCAAAAGAAAGATGTTTCATCTGATGTTTACACAAAGCTTACTGCAAAAATGGTGGGTGTGATTGGGACCAATTACCACAGATTTCTGTTTGTGCAGCATGTCTTTGTGTGTTCATTTCTGCTTTAGCAGATGTCATTATTTGTTTATATGTGTGTATCTCAACAGGCCTCTCAGCAGAGCAGTCCCCAGGCAGTCTGGGTTGTTCCTGCTCTGCGTCAGCTACATGAAATCACCCGTTCTTTCATCAAGCAGACCTATCAGAAACAAGACAAGGTAACAAAGGCACACACCTTCAGCATGATTTGTTAGAGATTAAGTGTAAAGATGCGATGATAAATCTTCCCCACCAACCCACAGAGCATAATCCAGGACTTGAAGAAGAACTTTGAGATTGTCAAACTGATCACGGGATCTCTCGTGTGCTGCCACCGACTTGCAGTGAGCGCTGCAGGAAATAACGGTCTCTCAAGCTCGACCCTGGTGGATGGAAGATACACCTACCAAGAAGTTTGTTTTATTTTTATTGATTTAATTGTCTTTTTTAGTTCTATAGAGCTTCGTGGCAATGTTACAAGTCATTAATTCACATTTTTATGAGCAGTTTGAACACATGGACTTGACTGCATTTACACACTAAATAGGAAGTAATCAAACTCAAACATCACAGTTTTGTTGTTAACAGTTTGTGTTTGATTCTCCGACTGTGTGTTTAGTATCTAGACAGCCATCTGCGCTTCCTGGCTTTCTTCCTCCAAGAGGCCAGCCTCTACCTGGTATGGAACAGGGCCAAGGAGCTCTGGGAGTGCTTGGTGTCGGGGTCGGATGTCTGTGAACTTGACCGCGAGGTATGAAAAAAGTTATGCTAATGCAAACCTTGTCCTTGGCCATTTTTTTGTGATTAAAAGCATCTTCCACTGAATGACTGCTCTGGAAGAACAAAGGCAAGCAGTCTTTGAGACAGGAACAAAAGCAGAAATGTAAAAGATAAAGATAGCACATTTGTAAGGAACATATGTAGGTTTCAGATCCTGATTCATGATATTGTCTCTGAAATTAATTAATTGTGAGTATGATGTTAATGTCTTCTTGTGAGATTATCTCTCAAACAAAGCACAGAAGAGAGACAATAGAGCTGTCAGAGGAGGCACTGAGTACAGATCAGTACTATTAGCATTACTGTGCTAGTCTGTGTACATTTTTGTTGGAATCAAACTAACTGACTAATTTTAATTTGTTACACTGACCCTGAGCATCATTGTTATGTCCCAGTGTGGAGTCACGTCTTTGAATAGTTCAGTGTACACATCTAGATTTGTCCTATATCCAAAATTCTGTTTAAAGAAGCTCAAAGAGTATATGTCTTGATGTGCGCAGATGTGTTTTGAGTGGTTCACCAAAGGACAACATGACCTTGAGAGTGATGTTCAGCAGCAGCTCTTCAAGGAGAAGATCTTGAAACTGGAGCCATATGAGATCACCATGAATGGTAAGACACCATTCAAAGATGTGCATTATTGTCCTCCAACCTTCCAGTGTAGTAACGTTTTTGTTTCTCTCAGGTTTCAATCTTTTCAAGACCTTCTTTGAGAACGTTAATCTGTGTGACCATCGCCTGAAACGCCAGGGAACTCAGCTGGTCAGTCACATGTTTATCTGCGTTTTATTCTTTACAGATCATTTACTCAACTAGCTGAAAATATGCGTAGTCATAAAACACACCTTTGTTGACATTTATTATTTTGTATGACTATAGTGTGTGGAACGCCTTGACCTGGCAGGAATGGACTTTATCTGGCGCATCGCAATGGAAACTCCTGATGAAGAAATAGCCAATGAAGCAATTCAACTTATTATAACATATAGCTACACCAACCTCAATCCCAAAATGAAGAAGGTCAGTGTCTGTTTGTGCTCACATAGGTCTATGGCCCGCTCTTCCAGCAGTTCTCTTTGTGTGTGTCTGTAAATGAAATGTTCACGAAGAGACTGGCATTTTGTTTAAAGCCAGCCTGTTTAATAGAGAGTCATCATTTTATCCAGAATTATGTCATCCATAAGTGTTAAATAGTGGGTTTGAAAAAGTGGTTCCATAAATGAGTGGATTGGTGTTTTCTGTCTCTATTTGAAACTACACATATTAACTTTTCATCCTTACAGGATTCTGTTTCTTTGCACAAGAAATTCATTGCTGATTGTTACAAGAGACTGGAGGTAGGTGTTACTCTTAAGAGTGATTTTGCCATTTCGCAGAAGTCAACCCCTGACAGCACTTTTCCTGTTTCATTTTCTTTGTAGGCAGCAAGTTCGGCCCTGGGTGGGCCTACTTTGACACATGCTGTTACCAGGGCAACCAAGATGCTGACAGCCACTGCCATGCCGACTGTGGCCACATCTGTACAATCACCATCCAGGTACAGAGGGGGGTTTGGGTAAGAACATGATTATTAAATCTATTAAAACATGTTTGTTTATGAATTCTCTCTGCTTGGTTTCGTCTATAAAACACACAAGATTACTTTTGTTTTTTTCCATGGGGACATTTTTTCATGTATAAAAACTGCTCTGTTTGTTTTTCTCCAGATCCACTAAGCTGGTGATAATCGAAAGACTGCTGCTATTGGCTGAACGCTATGTCATCACTATAGAGGTAAACTATACAGTCTAAACCCTTAGTTGTCACATCATCAGGTTGACATCTAAGTTGTGTGAGAAACAAGGACACACACATTCACTGACACCAATTTTGCTACATTACCTTATCTAAGAAAAAGTGTTTAAATTATCCAAGTTCTGTATATTGTGATTTGTCAGTGACTCAATTTGTAGATCCATTAGTCACCTTTTTTTCTTTTTTTTTTTTTTACATCTTCTCAACTTTTTTCAAACTTGTTTTTGTGCGTGCGTGTGTGTGTTGCTGTGCAGGATATGTACTCGGTTCCTCGCACTATTCTACCTCACGGGGCCTCGTTCAATGGACACCCTGTCACTCTTCACATCACCTACGAGTCAACCAAAGACACTTTCACCTTAGAGGTACTGTAAGACTTTTTCACTTGCCCTATAACACATTTATTATGTAGAGTTACCTATACATAGGAAATTGTTCTTATCACTTTGTATACATATGTATATTTGTGTGTGTGTGTCCTGCAGACCCACAGTAATGAAACCATAGGAAGTATCAGGTGGAAGATATCTGAGCACTTAAGCTGTCCAGTGGATAATGTCCAGATCTTTGCCAATGATAGTGTTGTAAGTGTTAACGACTCTGTAAGTAACACATACATTATGCTCCACTTTAATTTCATATCTTATATTTAATCTGTCATTCCCTCACCAAAGTATTTTACTCCTTTCCCATTTATGCGTTTCCCCTGAAGCCAGTACACACTACAAACTACAAATCAATGCACACGTTAATTTTTCTGAGAAGAGTGCCACTACCTCTTTTCTGAGTTGGCCCACTCCTTTGTGTGGCAGGGGAAACACAGCACAACACAACCACTCCTTTGTGTGGCAGGGGAAACACAAATTGCTCAAACAACCTCAATCCCTGTTCTTCTCTCTCCATCCCCTCATTACCCGTTTGCTATGTGTTAGTTGACCATGAATCGGGACCAGAAACTCCTGTCCCAGCTCGGCTTCAGCGATGAGCAGAGCCTGACTGTGAAGAGTTCAGGCACTGGCACTCCCTCTGGCAGCTCAGAGTCATCAGCCTCTGCCTCTAGCAGTTCCAGCTCCGCTGTCTTCAACTCTGCCTATGCCTTGGAGCAGGTACTGTCTCAGATATGAACACACACTTACAGACACTCAGACTTGCATTTGTTCTGAAGCACCATGTCCATGTTTTTATGTCTCCAGGAGAAGTCCCTGCCTGGCGTGGTGATGGCTTTGGTGTGTAATGTGTTTGAGATGCTTTACCAGCTGGCTAACCTAGATGAATCCAGGTGAGGATTGATATTTCTCTGGACCTACTATAACTTGATGCTTAAAGATTCAGATACTTTTGCACTGTCATTTAAAACGAGCACTGTGTGCATCAGTTACCTATTGTTATTACAGTATAATCATTCTGTGTGTGTATCTTCAGGATCACACTACGTGTGAGGAAACTACTGCTGCTGATTCCAACAGACCCAGAAGTGCAAGATGCGCTTGACAACTTTGTTCCCAAAGAATCCAGTGTCTGGAGCCACCAGGTACTTCAGACTGTGCTTTAAGACGCATTTGATGTATTTGGTTTAAAGTTTTGTGTAAACTAAATTGTTAGGGACAGCGTTGCAGGACTCTTCCTTATCTAACAGTTTTTTTAAATTAAATTTTTCCCTTCCTTTCTGTGTATCTTATCTGTAGAAGACACTTTTCACACTTGGCCAGGGTACAGGATCTCGTTCTCCATCTATGGCCTCCAAGCAACATCACCAGCCGAGTGCCGCATCCATCTTGGAATCCCTGTTCAGATCCTCTGCCCCGGGCATGTCTACCTTCAGAGTGCTGTACAACCTGGAGGTACACGCATGTGAACATACTCCTCATATGTGACACCTATTCTCTCACCTTAAGGATGAATTAGTGGCTTTGACATCTATTTTCTTTTCTCTTCTCTCTGTATAAGGTGTTGAGTTCAAAGCTCATGCCCACATCTGATGATGAAATGGCCAAAACCAGCAGCAAGTCCTTCTGTGAGAACTTCCTTAAAGCAGGAGGCCTCAGGTAACATCTAAGAGAAAAGACCTGAAAAGAAAAGCGCCATCAATGCGTGGTGCATTGCTTTGTTTCACTGTGGGAAGTGTCAGCAGACCTGTCAAGCTGCATTATATACTAGCACACATGTGCCACTTGGCATATGTTTTTATCTAAAATGCCTCAGAGTATTGTTTTTTATTTTTAGTCCTGACAGCTGTATTTCTCTGTCTCCCCTCTGCAGTCTGGTGGTGAATGTGATGCAGAGAGATTCCATCCCATCAGAAGTGGACTATGAGACCAGACAAGGAGTTTACTCAATCTGTCTTCAGCTGGCCAGGTGAAAAATGATTCTTGAACACACGAGGATATTTTCAGTTATGTGACCAGTTAGACTTCCATACTGAGTTGTTTATATTTGCAGGTTCCTTCTGGTAGGTCAGAGCATGCCTGCAACTCTGGATGATGATGTCATTAGGGACGGCGAGGCACTATCATCCCGTCCATTTCGCAATGCTGGACGAACTGGGCGTCAGCTGTCTCTTTGTGGAACTCCAGAGAAGTCCTCCTACAGACAGATGTCTTTGTCTGAGCGCTCGTCCATTAGAGTGGAGGAGATTATACCCGCTGCTCGTGTAGCTATTCAGGTACTGAACTGAAACTCACAGAAAACACATTTTCACTTTCACTATGAAGCTGTTTCCATGGCAGATTCCTCCCTCAGGTCTACAACTAGGTTGATCTTGTAAGTGGAGAATATTTACAAGTTAAATACTTTCTTTTCTAGACCATGGAGGTGGGTGACTTCACCTCTACTGTAGCCTGTTTCATGCGTCTGACCTGGGCAGCTGCAGCAGGCCGACTGGATCTAGTCGGCAGCCCGCAGCCAATCAGAGAGACCCACAGCTCACTTCTGCCGCAGGGAGTTCGCACCAGAGTCAGCAGTACTGGTCAGACTGAAAACACACTGAACACTTTTCATTCTCAACAATACTTTTTACAGTCAGTAGATGTGTTAAGCATCTTGTATAACTTCATTTCTCATTTGTGACATACAGCTTTTGTTTTTTTGCAGCTCATGCTCAACAGCTCATGGTTGAATTGTTACCAGTATTCGAAACAAAAGCAAAACGATTTTTTTTTGTCTGTGTTTTTTGCAGGAAGTAACTGCAGCTCCAGCAGTGAGGGTGAGAGCACGTCAACTGCGTTGCATGCAGGGATATGTGTCAGACAGCAGAATGTCTCCATCAAAGATGCCATCATTGCCCGCGAGGCTCTGTCACTGCTGGTTACCTGTCTGCAGTTACGCTGTCAGCAATTCAGTAAGGCTCACACATGAGAACAAACACACCAGTCTGTTTTGATGAACACAGTACACTGTCATTTCATTTGTTCTCTACAAAGTGGCATTATATTATAGTATATGCATTTTCTTTATTATGTAGGTTGTTTATTTACTTTGTCTGCCAGATTTCTATAATGGGGCAAAATCTTTGGACTCTGACCTTTTGACTTCTCGCTTCAGGTTCTTTTTACAACCTTCCCTCTGTCAGTGATTTCATCATTGATATTCTGCTGGGATCTCCCAGTGGAGAGGTAAACGACACCTTCTTTTTAGTCAACACACTGCACAGTAGAACCACTGTAAGTATGTTCCTAACACTAATGTCTCTGTTTCTTTCTTTTCTCGTATAAGATCCGACGTGTGGCTTGTGATCAGCTGTATACGCTGAGCCAGTCGGACACTTCAGCCTTCCCTGAGGTCCAGAAGCCAAACTTGTTCCTTCTGACAGTCGTACTAGGTGCTCAGCTGCCATTATGGAGTCCCACGTCGGTCATGAGAGGAGTCAACCAGAGGTATTTCAGCAAGATAACCCAACATACACATTCAGGAAAATGTTCTCTTTTGCTGATCATGCTTTTTTCCTCAGGTTACTGTCCCAGTGCACCGAGTACTTTGACCTAAGATGTCAGCTTTTGGATGATCTAACCAGTAAGCCAAAACAAAATGTTACGTGTGTGTGTGTGTTTATATGAGAGAGAGAGAGAGACATAGATGTAATTTAGAGAATAGACTTCCTGTTTCCACTATTAAAGGTTGATGTAAAATCTCTTTCTCCCTGCTCCAGCGTCTGAGATGGAGGCGTTAAAAGTGAGTGCAGCCACGATGCTGGAAGACGAGATCTCTTGGCTTGACAACTTTGAGCCCAGCTGGAGCTCTGAGATGGAGACCAGTGAGGCAGACAACATCCTCCTGGCAGGACACCTCCGACTCATCAAGACTTTGCTCTCGCTCTGTGGCAAAGAAAAGGAACTTCTTGGTGAGCACATGTACATACGGTGCCTTTAAAAAGTGTTGATCCCCTTTCACCTTTTTTTTTCTTTCTTTTTTTTTACAATATTGAATTATGGTTGAATCTATTTGGCTTTTTTTATACTGATAAACAGAGAAAACACACTTCCATGCTAAAGTAAAAACAGATCTCCAAGAGATCCACTAAGTAAAGTGTAAATACACATTACTGGTGAATCAGTATGTTGGCCAAAACGTACACTATGAAGAACATGTCAAACAACTCAGCACCTATTGAAAGCACAAGTTAGGGGAAGCATGCAAGAAAATTTCCAAGTCAGTGAATATCCTTTGGAGTACAGTCAAATTCTTCATCAAGACATGCCGCAGAAGCATCTACTGAATACATGAATTTTGTTTTCTATTTGTAATTAGTTAAGATTATTTTGTAGAAATACATTTTCATTTTGACATGAAAGATTTTTTATCTGTTGATGAGTGCAAGAAAAGTCCAATTAATTGACCATTCAATGTTGTAAAAAATTGTAAAAACTGTGAAAACTTCTAAGCAGAGGAAAACGTTTTTTAGGCGCATGTATATGCGTAAATAAACCCATGATGATTAGAAAGTTACATTTGAGAACACTAATATGTATTGTACTAACTTTTGCATTTGCAGGCCCATCTCTGATACAGCAGTTGTTAGATGACTTCCTCTTTCGCGCTTCACGCATTATCATCAACAGTTCCGATCCCACATCTTTCTCGGCCCCCAGCCATGACTTCCACCCCAAGTATGGCATTTTATTCCAAACCCTCAGCTGCTTTTTATTTTTCTTCTGTGAACTTATTTTAAAAAAATGTCAGTCATCTGAATAATTTTCTGTCATTAGTTTTAGAGCTTTTAATTTATTTATAATGTACTGTTGTTTATCATTAGCACTGATGCTACTACCACTGCTTTAATCTTGTGTTATGTACTTTATCTGCGTGTCTGGTCAGGTGCAGCACAGCGAGCAGTAGACTGGCCGCCTACGAGGTGCTGGTGATGCTCGCTGACAGCTCTCTCTCAAACCTCCGACTGATCACCAGAGAGTTATTATCCATGCACCACCAGTCTGATCCTTCCCTGTGCAAAGAGTTTGATGTAAGACACTAACTGAAGTAATATTTCTTAGAATAGTTTGTGTTGTTACATACAGTTTCATAATAGTTCAGATGTGAATTTAACCGTCCATCTCTCTGTCAGTATCTACCCCCAGTAGAGAGCAGGTCAGTGTCAGGTTTTGTTGGATTGAAGAACGGAGGAGCCACGTGTTACATGAATGCTGTGTTCCAGCAGCTCTACATGCAGCCTGGCCTGCCAGAGGTACATGTTTTCCCTGTGTGCTGTTCACCTTCTGTTTTCACCAGACAGCATCTTCTCTGTGAGTCCAGACCCAGCCTCACATGATGAATTGCTTCTGTCTTCTTTAAGGCTTTTCTGTCCATTGAGGATGAGACAGATCAACCAGAGGAGAGTGTCTTCTACCAGGTGCAGTCTTTATTTGGACATCTGATGGAGAGCAAACTGCAGTACTACATACCTGAGAACTTCTGGAAGGTAACGAACTGTACAGATTGTCTAATAACCACAGTGTGCTCCAACACTCAGCCCTTCACCTTCAAATATTGCTGCAGAAGTCTGTCGATAAGGTGCTCATTAAGAACTTAATGTCATGCTGAACAGAAAAATGTATGTCTACTAAATAGGTAGGAACTTATGATTCAATGTGTTGTGTTCTTTCTTATGTGGGGGTGGGGGGTGGGTTATTTCTATTTCTCAAGAATAAGCTCAAAGTGGCAGAAATGAGTCACAAAGAGATCCACTTCCTGTTCGATGACTCTATCTTTGTCAGTAACATCAGAGAAACGCCCTCCCTGAACTCTGACCTGACGAGCAGATTATCACACCCAGTTTCTGTTTACAGATATATTATTATAGTAACTGTTTTTTGCAAAATTTGCTAATTGCTAATATCTTTTGCAGATCTTCAAGATGTGGAACAAGGAGCTGTATGTCAGAGAACAGCAGGATGCTTATGAGTTCTTCACTAGCTTGGTGGACCAGCTAGATGAACATCTCAAGGTGAAACTCACACACCACACCAGTTTTTTAAAAAAGCACCAAAGTTCTTTTCATCAGTTATTAATTCTTTAAAAAACTTCTTTCCACCAGAAAATGGGTCGAGAACAGATCTTCAAAAACACGTTTCAGGGAATCTTTTCTGACCAGAAGATTTGTAAAGACTGTCCTCACCGGTGAGCAAGATTGTTTTTCTCAAAATTCAAGAGAAGTATTTCATTTTGAATCACTTCACAGCTGGTATTTGACATTTGAGCTTTTATCATGTAGATACGAGCGTGAAGAAACATTCATGGCTTTGAACCTTGGAGTGACTTCATGTCAAAGTTTAGAGATCTCTTTGGACCAGTTTGTCAGAGGAGAAGTGCTAGAGGGCAGCAACGCCTACTACTGTGAGAAATGCAAGGAGAAGGTCTGTATTCTGCCCTGTGTGGTTTTATTGTATCACGCTGTGATACTTGTGTGTACTAATGAGTTTTTACATTTGTTCATCTGCACAGAGGACCACAGTGAAAAGGACGTGCATTAAATCCCTGCCCAGTGTTCTGTGTATTCACCTCATGCGCTTTGGCTTCGACTGGGAAAGTGGGCGTTCCATAAAATACGATGAACAGATCAGGGTACGAAGTTCACAAATCTCCATTCACTGAGTAGCAGGGCCTGATTTTTTTTATTTTTAAACCTAAAAATCCACTTTTTGAAATGTAAATATGATTAATTATACATTTGTGTTACCAATGGTGTATAGTTCCCTTGGGTGTTAAACATGGAGCCCTACACTGTCTCTGGAATGGCTCGTCAGGACTGCAGCGGAGAGGGCGGGGAGGGACGAGGTGATGGGACCTCAGGAGGCTCCCCCAGGAAGAAAGTCACAATTTCAGAGAACTATGAGCTTGTGGGGGTTGTTGTCCACAGTGGTCAGGCACATGCTGGACACTACTACTCCTTCATTAAAGACAGACGGTAAGTGACAAAGGTCAGAAGTTCTCTCTCCTCCCTCATTTGAAGGGCTAATGTTCTCTGAAAATCAAAAACGTGTTTGGTGGAGCTACTTGGTGCATTATATTTTGTGTTTCCTACTTTACATAATAAGCTTATAACCTTTCATTAGTGGAACACAATCTTTTGCTTTAGTTTTCCAGGCAGAATTTAAAGGGCATCTTATCCTTGTGTGTGCTCCTGGTTTAATTTGTAAGCGTCTCCAGATGTCTGGCTTTGGAAGGCAGGAATGCTCACTGCAGAAGAGGAATGTAAAGAGACCACAGGAGCTAATATTTGGCACCCTGCTCTCACTCGCTTATTTCTGTCCTAGCTTAAGATTACAATGAAGAAATTTTGTTCTTAGGATGCCAGTCTCTTCCCAGTGAATTATTCACATACTGGAGTCAGTTTTCCTTTACTGTACAGCTATTAGAGATTATGTAGGTTTAGATTTTTGGACAATAACAACCACCACACAGGCTGAGTGTGCTAAGTTTCCAGTGTTGATGTAGCAAGTTATGATAAATTTGAGTCTAAATCTGACTATTTTCTCTCTATTTCTCTCCCTTTGTCTTCGCTCCCCTTTGTTTTGTTTTTTTTTCTTTTAGTGGCAGTGCTCGGGGACGTTGGTACAAGTTCAACGACAACGTGGTGGAGGAGTTTGATATGAATGATGAAACTCTGGAGTATGAGTGCTTTGGAGGAGAGTACCGTCCCAAAGTTTATGACCAATGTAAATGACATGCACAAACTCACAACATATACTGAATCACTAAAGATATATGAAATTAAACCATTACATCTATTGTTTACTCACAAGGTGACCACTGAGTAAACTTGATTTGTGTCTTTGTGTATGTGAGCAGCCAACCCATACCCCGATGTACGGAGGAGATACTGGAACGCCTACATGTTGTTCTATCAGAAGATCAGTGACCAGAACTCACCTGTCCTGCCCAAAAAAAGCAGAGTCAGCATCATGAGGCAGGAAGCCGAGGATCTCACACTGTGAGTTTGTTTTCCACCACATGCTAGAATCTCCTGAATGCTGTGTCAGACAGCAGTCTGAACCTTGCTGCTGTTATCAAAACCTCTGAGCTTGAATCATTTATTTTGAACCATGCGCAGAAAAGGTTTTCTCAACTTTAGTAAAGCTACTCAGAGCACCACCTATTATCACTGTGTTGTCTCTGTGTTTTCCAGGTCTGCACCATCCTCTCCTGATGTTTCCCCCCAGTCTTCTCCTCGCCCCCCAAGGGCCAACAATGACCGCCTCACCCTCCTCACCCGGCTCGTCCGCAAAGGAGAGAAGAAGGGCCTGTTTGTGGAAAAGATGCCTGCCAGTATCTATCAGGTAAGGTGGCATCAAACTGCTTGCTCACAACTTGGAAAAGTAAGACGCAGAGATGAGGGAGGATCTCCTCAAAGGTCAAGTCCATCTGATATCTCTGTGTTTTGGGCAGATGGTGAGAGATGAAAATCTGAAGTTCATGAGGAACAGAGACGTCTACAACAGCGACTACTTCAACTTCACCCTCTCCCTGGCATCTGTCAATGCAGTATGTGTCTGTGCTTGGTTTTTATATCTTTATATTGACTGTAAACACAAACTAGACCTGCAGAGTGATATTAAGCTTGATTTATGTACCAATCACAAATACAGTGCCTGGCAAAAAACAAAAGTCACACATTCTAATATTTGATTTCCTTTTGCTTTGATTTCAGCGCGTTAGCTGTGATATTGTTTCGATAATCTTATGTAAACTTATGTAGTGTCACCACATTTATTTCCATTCAGTTCATTAATTTCTCGTAGGGGTAGGCGATAGACTAAAAACTATATCACAATATTTTACAACATTTTTGCTGTAACAGTATAAGTGACAATACAATAGTACACTTCAACAATATTTTTTTGGCCACAAGACACATCAGCAAACCGTCTGTAGAGCCGAGCAAACAGGAAACTGTCATCAAAAATAATAAGCCTAAACATTTAGAAATGCTGAGTTAAACTATTTGAGTAGCTTTCTCCTCTCTGTGGGGAGGAATTATCACGATATATTGTGGATGACTCTATATGGCACAGCTCTTGATTTCTTGCCAAGATCTTGTGTTGCTGATGGGAGAGTCGCACCACTGCGTTAAGTCTAATCCAGCACATCCCAAAGATTCAGTAGTTTAGCCCTTTTGAAGCAGAGTTGCATCTTTTCCACAACAACAGGATATGTCTTCTACATGATTGTTTTACAAACGAGAAGCTGCTCACTTAACATATTATTCACTGCAGTAATTATCCAAAGGAAGGCTCTTAGCTTTTTCGTTAGTGAAATTCAGGAGGTGACGTTTTTGGCAGCCATTGTATTTCAAATATTTTCTGAGAAGCAAATATTTTCCTCCACATTTGCATCTTAATATGTTTTACCTCTTGAAATGGCTGAAGCTGGAATCCTAGTTTTGATTCTTGAACTCTTTTTATGGTCTATTTTAGCAAAACCCAGAAGGCAAGATTTTTTTTCATCATCATCTGTGCAGTGTTTATTTCACAGCAGTACTACTAAATTATATGATTGTTCATAGAAATCATATACTAAGATTATCAACAATCATTTTTGATGCTTTTGACCAGAGATGGTAGTAAAAACTGTGTTTGTTACAGACAAAACTGAAGCATCCAGATTATCAGGCTATGGCCAAAGAGAGTCTCCAGCTGGCCGTTCACTTTCTTTTCCACACCTATTTGCACACCAAAAAGAAACTCAGGTAAGTACACACATACACAGAGTATACTTCCACATGTGTGAATAATCCATCATAAGCATTATTATAGCTGTATTACATTTGTGTGTCCTGCAGGGTGGACACCGAGGAGTGGATGGCCACAGTGGAGGTGTTGCTGTCTAAGAGCAGTGAGGCATGCCACTGGATGGTGCAGTACCTGATTGGACCAGAGGGACGAGAGATCACCAAGTCAGTATTTGTTAGACAACTGCTTAAACCACACCTGTTCGTTTTTATTATATGATCATTTGATTCAGTGATTAAGTGATAATATGGATGAGAAATACTTTGAGATTAGAAATTAACAATAAAATATGCTTTTAATGTAAAGAAGTTTTTTTTTTGTTTTTTAATTTAGAGAGTCTTTTGTCCACATGGTCCAGGAAAGATTTCTGTATTTGTCACTGTGTTATTGAGGCTGCAATTTCTGAGCTGCTACTTATACAGAATAACAGAAATGATAGATCACAATCACCTTGACTAGGCCTCGGCCTGGGTTTAATCACTGCAGTGATTTTGTAGCTATCCTGGTAATATGAGATACTACAGACTGGGCAGCTCTCAGCACTGCACTTTCATTGTAATCAGTGCACATTGAACTCACTGACCAGGTTCAAAAAATTCCTCCTTGATAATGCTGCTGCTGCAGCGACTGAGGCTACACAGCCTCACACGAGAATACAATTGAAGGTATGACAGAATACACGTGTAGCTCTCTGTAAAAGGTTTTAATTAAATTAAACATGGTTACAATTACCTGGAGGATTAAACGTACGCAGTTGCATGTTGCACATTAACTGGATGCTGATTGGCTGAAGTAGCAGATTTTAACACATGTTAAAATGAGAATTGTGTTTCTTGCCGTATAGGGTCAGTTCTATTAATTCTGCCGATCATTTACATATTATTATATATTGTGTATATCTCTCTCTTCAGGGTTTGTCTGTTGGAATGCAGCGTGAGGGAGGTGAGGGTGGTGGTCGCATCCATCCTTGAAAAGACTTTAGAGAGTGCACTTCACTTTGGAGACCCAAGACTGGACAGTTTAACCGACGCTCTGCTCTCCCTATTGGATAAAGATGTTCCAGAGAATGTGAAAAACTGTGCGCAGTACTTCAGCCTCTTCAGTAACTTCGCTCAGAGGGTATTAACCCACCTGCTTATACACAGAATTAGAGTTTTTTGCACTTTTTCAAAATGATCTCCTGACTGTTCTCTGTTCTTGTTCATCCTCTCAGGGCTGTGGTCCTTGCCAGTTGATGTTGAAACACTCAGCTTATCGCCGAATGCTCATCTTCCTGTTGGGACCCAATAGACAGAACAACCAGGTAGAACTGCATAATAATAGTATAGAAACTGTCAAATAACTTGAACACTGAACCACTTTTTCACTTAAGATTCTAAACTATAATTATTTTTAATACGTCATTTTGCCTAAACTGGACATGAAAATTTCTGTCTGTGTGTCTTTTCTTTGTGTCTTCCTACAGAACCGGCGGTGGAGTCCTGCTCAGGCTCGGGAGTTCCTCCACCTACACAGCACTCTGGCCCTCATCACTCTGCATTCTGACCTCAGCACCCAGCAGACGCAGGGTGAGACACTTGAATCAAATCTTTTTCTCACTTTTTCTATAATCCGGCTCTCAGTTCAACTCTTTAATTGACACCTGTTGTCCTCTGTAGCTCCAGGAGGCTGTAAGCTGCGTTTGAGTAACATCCCGTCCTCCACCCAACTCCTCCCTCTCCATGCAGACATCCTGGCCTCACTTTTCACTCCAGAGGGGCAGCCTTACCTTCTAGAGGTATATGATAGCATTAGCATTAATTCCTGTGAAATAGAGGTATTAAAGAAGAAGACATTTAAAGTCATGACCTATTTATAAGGACAAATATATAAAGGTTCCTTGTGAATATTTACCAGGTGATGTTTGCCATGCGTGAGCTGTCAGGCCCCCTGTCTGTCCTGATAGAGATGGTGACCTACTGCTCGTACTGTAACGAGCCTTTCTCCTTGGGTGTGCTGCAGTTACTCAAGGTGAAAAAAAAAAACTCAGATTGTCTGCCACAGTTAACCAATATTTCGACAAACACAATGAGCATTTGTCTTAAAATCTTCTGGATATTTTGTGTTTTGCAGACCCAGCTGGAGACGGCTCCACCTCATGAACTGAAAAACATTTTTCAGATGCTGCAGGAGCTACTAGTGAGTGACATCAGTCATCAGTCATCGGTGTCTTTTCTACTGCTGATATAATTGGATAATCTTTGTTAAGATCATTGTGCCTAACCTCAGTTAAATCTTCTGTCAGGTAATGGAAGACCCTCTACAATCCCAGAGACTCAAGTATGCTTTTGAGTCAGAGAAAGGCCTGTTAGGTATGTCTTCATGTGTTGTTGTTGTTGTTGTTGTTGTTGTTGTTGTTGTTACTCTGATGCCCACAGCTCACACAACAGACAGTCTTGTAACCACTGTTTTTCTGATTAATATTGTTGGTAGACTGCCATTCAACCTGACAACATTATCAGTTTTTTTGTGTATTAAATTGGTTTAATGAATGTATGAAAAACAACCTGGGCACATTCTCTTCACAGCTTTGATGCACCAGAGCAACAACGTAGACAGCAGACGCTGCTACCAGTGTGTGAAGTTTCTGGTCACATTAGCCCAGAAGTGAGTACATCTCAGGGTCAGAGGTCTGGGTTTTACAAGAGATTATAGATTAGCTTCATTGTGGTTCTTTTTCATTATTTATTTTTTTTGTAACTGGCCAGCATAATTATGAACCTACTTTCATTTTTCCCCACCAGGTGTCCACCAGCCAAGGATTACTTTAAGGACTTGTCTGGTCACTGGAGTTGGGCTGTACAGTGGCTACAGAAAAAGGCAAGTTTATACAGTAAATACAATGGTCAAAACATTAGAGACACTTAATATAATGCACAGTACAACTCCACCACCCAGTATGGCAGGAGTTTGCAATTCAGGTCCTTGAGGGCCGTTACCCTTCCTGTTTTCCAACAATCGCTACCAGACATACTGATTGTCAGCGTCAGGTGTGCTCAGCTGGAAGATACCAATTCTTTGTCTTCCCACACTCCACCATCATCTAAGGTCATTAATAATTCGCCTGACTGTCCCCTCCGCACGTCTTGCCACCAGTTTCAGAGCTGGGGAGCAGAGCATTCAGCCGCTCTGCTCCCCAGCTCTGGAACTCACTACCATCCGACCTCAGAAATATCGACACACTCCCACTCTTCAAATCCAAACTGAAAACCCACCTGTTTAAGTCTGCGTTCTCTCCTTGATTATATCCCACTTTTCATTTATTTATTTATGCTTATGCTTTTCTCTCCATTTCTTGTTGTTGTTGTTTGTTTATATATATATATATTTTTCTCTCTGTTTATTGTACAGTGTCCTTGAGTGTCAAGAAAGGCGCCTTTAAATTTAAATTATTATTATTATTATTATTATTAAGGTAATCAGCAGCGGGTAGGGCAGGGATAGTTGGAAAACAAGGCCTTCGAGGACCAGAATTGTCCACCACTGCACTATGACCTCAATAATAAACAGAATTATCACTATTCTGACAGTTTCAACAAAAACCATAAATCAGAGAAATCATAACCTTGTAAAAGTAGAATTCATACATCATACTACAGAGCTTCATTGCATTAAATTGTTCAGGTGTACATAATAAAGTGGCCAGTGAGCGTATAAGGACCTCAGTATTATAAGACCAGCTTTAAAAAACCTGAACTACTCCTTTAACTACTGCAGCTGATTTGATGCCGACTAACTAGTCTGATGCATTGTGAGTCTGATATTGTCACACATAGTGTTCAGCTGTTACAGCTGAATGTGTGTATGTATGTATATACTCAGCTGTATGTTCATAAATTTCTACTCCATATTGGTTCCTTGTACTGTACCTCCTGGCAACTGCAGAGATATAGAGTACAAGTACTCTTAGACCTCCAGTACAACTACGATGATTACATTCTATACACTGATTAAATCCTCTTTAATAATCCTATTTAATAATTTTTTAATCATATCTCTCTGCCCTCAGATGACAGAACATTACTGGACTCCACAGAGCAACGTTTCCAATGAGACATCGACCAATAAAACCTTCCAGCGCACTATCTCTGCACAGGTATACATAACCAGAAATACTGTATGTCAGCATGATATCACCCTCCTCTGGTTCCTCACGCATGCACTCACTCCTACCTGATGTTTTTTTTGCTTCTTTGCTCTCATCCCAACTCACTTGCGTGTTTGTGTGTGTCTGTCAAACTCTGCAGGATACCTTGGCCTATGCCACAGCATTGTTAAATGAGAAGGAGCAGTCTGGCAGTAGTAACGGCTCTGACGGCAGCCCAGCAAATGAAAACGCCGACCGCAGCCTCCGACAGGTAGGCATCAACCGCATCCCCACCAGCTGTTCAGCGCAGTGGGCTTCTTAGATGAGTCATCGTGTTACAGCAGCAGCACAGGTTCAGCTCCCGCAGCCAAACAGAGAAGAATGGAACAAAAATGGAACATCTCAGTGGCTTCTGTCAAGAGCTGTAAAGGCAGTTTGTTACCTCCCACGGCTGTTATTAGCAGTGGATTTGAAGCTGCTCCATTGTTTGACTCCTGCTGTGCCTGTCAGGGTGCCCACACAACACAAGATTGTCAGACTTGTTCTGGCACAGGCGTTAATACTGCAAGAAAATTATAATCCTGCTGCTACTGCTTAACACATGAATTTTTCACCATTTATTCCCTTGCCTCAGAAAAAGCACATTGCAAGGTTCTTATATTAAATGTTCACCTTTTCTCTTTCCCAGGGGTCAGAGTCTCCCATGATGCTAGGCGATTCGAAGAGCGATCTAGAAGATGTAGACCCCTAGTTCCCCCAACCAGCAGTATCCCTCCGAAGGAGAGGCGGCAAAGCTCCAGACAACCAATCAAAAGGGCTGCACTTTGCCTCTGATTGGTCTAGACATTTAGGACTCCACAACAAGCCAATCAGAACACTTATTGTTGCGGTCGCTACGGCAACGAAGGAGCTATGAATAAATCATAAGTGATGATGGAGATGCATTATCATTAAGGGCAGCAGAGTTGATCACGGTGGGAAGCTCAAAAACCTTCCACAGTCACGGATGACTTCAGTTTATCCTTTTATTCATTCATTCACTCAGAATGGCAGCAAGGTGGAGGATGGGTTTGGGTTGTGTTTTAACAATTTTCTGCTCATATTTGCCATTGTATCTACATAGATGAATTCATATTGTAAAGATTTGTTCCATGTAATTTCCGGTGTAAGATAATATTTTAAAGTCTCCTGTGCTCTTCTCCACAGCCATGCAATTTGCGAGAGGTCACATTAGCTACTCTAGAGGAACTCGCAGACACACGTGCACTTGTACAGGAACACCTCCACCCACGAGCACCTGGGAAGGAGTTTAGGGGGTGTTGAGAATGCACTTTATAGTCCAGTCTGTGTGTGATGTACAGCAACACTGGTTGGTTCCTCTAGAGCCTCCTCATGCTCATGTCCTCTTCTTTTGCTTTTAACAACTTCTGTTTTCAGTGCCACTTATACAGACACGTGAAAGCCCCGATAGCAAGCCACTCAGCCTGTGACTTAACCTTTGACCCCTGGTGACCACAGTGTAGCCAGGGGGACGCAGTACAGGACTGGCCCTGTCCTAGAAACAAGACAGATCCAGGCCCTCAGCAAATCTGAAACTAGCAGTGCCATGGTCAGCACTCTACTTCTCGCTGACAGGCAGCCTCTTGTGCTGCATTTTATTCTTCTCATTGTCGTGTTTGATTTTATTTTTTTTGCCACTTTTCTTTGACTCTGCTTGAATCGAATATTTGAGAGGATGTTTAGAGACTCAAGCCTTATGCAAGAAAAGCTGATCTGACAGCACGCAGATCAGCCATGGTGGGCCATCAGTGCCGACTGAGGGGAGCTCAGGAGCATGTTTTATTTTTTAGGTGCCAGGAACACACACACTATGACTGAAGTGACAAAACATGCAAGCGTGTGCCGCTCACTCACTTCATTCGCAGACACAAAGAACAGATTCTCGCCTCACTGTTACCTCTGCTTTATCAGGTTTGATGTTTGAGCTTTGTTTTTGCTTTGCCTTTTAGCTTCCATCTACCTTTGGAAACACACACAGAGGAGCTGAGCCCAAATGTAGCTCTAGTTTCACTCGAGAACAGTGGCAGTGTATCCATTGTCCCCGCCCCAGTCATCGGGAGACTTGAAGTGCCTTAACCTCCCGATCTCTCTTCCTTCCCTCCTCTGACATCTTATCATTACATCTTTGGAGGAAGTGTGTAATCGTCTGCTCCACCTCTTCTCACCATGACACCAAACCATCTCCGGTCATTAAATAGTCTCACTATAGGAGTGCAACAGGGCTTCTTCGTCCCCATTAGACTGGGAAAATAATACAGGGAACATTTCCACTGTGTGTTGTGACAAAGGATTGTAGGAAAGTCACTGCTGGTTGTTGATTCTGTGTATATGGGGGAGTGTTGGGGTCCAAGTTCTACCCTGATAAAACAGGGTTTAAGTGACAGGACAGGGTTTTAGTGATGATAAAATGCTGCTTCTATTCACTCTGTACTCAAGCAGAGACACTTAGTAGATACTCATTTATGCTCGCTTGTTTTAAGAAACCACATCTGCAGTCAAAGTTAGGAAGTCGTGAGCCTACAGTAGCTTAGCAGATCAGCTCTCAGCTTTAACAGGTCAATGTTTACAGTGCGAGGACCTTTGAAGCAATCATGCAAAATAGTTTTTCGTTGGGAGTCGTCATTTAATCAATCCGCTGAGATTCCTCTGTGTCCTCAGAGCCTGAGGAAGAGGAAAGACCTTAATCCTTCCACAACCCTCCCAACTCCATTCTTCTCTCTATCTCACTAGATGTGAATGTCACGTCGTGCGCTCCAGCACGTTTTGCATGTGTGGCAGTAAGTGGTGGTGAAGTTTGTCTTTTCTGTGTGATGGAGGAACAAAAAACCATCCCCCTTTGTTATTTGCTGTGTAATTTGGTCATTAGCACTTACTGTCACAAACACACACCCCTTCTTCTGTGGCTGGTTACGTGCTATCTGATGGAGCTGCATGCAGTCTGTGCCAAGTGATACATGGCCATAGCAGTTTGCTCAGAGTCTCCTAGGTTTGCACCTCTGCTACATCACCACAACTACTTAAACGAAAGGAAGAAAACTTTAAAGCAATCGTTTGTTTTAATCCTGGGATGCAGGGAGGGATGGGCAACTGCGTGGGTAGGGATTGGCATCTATACGGGTTTTTACTTGTCATTAAATTTTGAGAATTCACTTCTGCCATCGCAGGATTCTGTAATGCATGTTAAAACTCAGTTTTAATTTGTACATCAGAGTTTGATTAAGGGGAAATTTGATATAAAATAAACTGGAATGCACAACCTTTTGTAAACATTGTTTTTATGTATGTCCTTCCATATGTTGACTGCTGAGAGATTTCAGTGCATCGTTCTGCAGACAGTGAATTGGGCTGAGAGAGGTTACGTGAGTGAAACCTATCTGAAATAATAATCCATTTACTGATTTTGTGTGGCAATCAAACTCAATTCCACTCATCAGTGCACCGCAGTTGGCAGTGTTAGACAGACATCCCTGTGGGGCTCTCCACCCTGAAATCCTCCATCTGTGTGCATCTGCAACAATCAGAATTTAACTCCAGCCTGATTGTCATGACACAGACTTGTTTTTTTTTTACTGTGTATTTTGATTTAAACCTTAGGTGTCACGTTAATGCAGTTCACATCTCAGGACAATTGTTCATCTTAAAGTGAATCATTCAACTTGTTTTGTACGTGCCTGCTGTTCCAGAGTGATGGCTAAACAAAGTGATCATAAGGTAACTGGATTATTAATCAAGCTGCTAATCAGAATGATTGACCTACAGCTGTGCTTCCTCCAGACAATGATTCAGATGTTGTACCACATATTTTCATGTTACCATATCCAGCTGAACTGTCTTCTAACCAGTCACAAAGGGTTTATATTAATTTAGGAGCAACAACAGATTTCCTGTCAAAATCAGTCCAATTCCAGTCATCAATGAACTACAGTTGGTGCTGTTACACAAACATCCCTGTGGTGTCAGCTGGATGACTTTTCAGTTCAATTCAATTCAACTTTATATAGCGCCAAATCACAACATAAGTCATTTCAAGGCACTTTACATTGTAAGGTTTAAGACCTTACACATGATATAAATATATACAGAATAATGTAGAAAACCCAACAGTCCCACTTGAGCAAGCACAAGGCAACAGTGGAGAGGAAAAACTCCCTTTAACAGAAGAAACCTCCAACAGAACCAGGCTCAGGGTGGGCGGCCATCTGCCTCGACCGGTTGGGGTGAGTGGACAGAGGAGAGAGAAAAGA
>JAUMHL010000021.1:6784342-6842377 GCA_032362345.1 Sandelia bainsii | reverse complement strand
CAGACTAAATCTATAGCAGCATAACTAAGAGATGGTTCAGAGTCACCTGAGCCAACTCTAACTATAAGCTTTATCAAGAAGGAAAGTTTTAAGCCTAGCCTTAAAGGTAGAGAGGGTGTCTGCCTCCCTCCTTCAGAAGATACTATCTGGGTCCTCTCACTACTAACATTGTAGTCTTGGTCAGTATGCTTTTCCAGATGACATCTGAATGGAAAACTCCTCCAGATGATATGACTGCAGTTTTTCAGCTAGAAGCACAGAGGGGAGTATAATGCAACTGATAAATGCACTTCCCAATCTAGAACCACAGGAAGCAAGTTGAAAATTGCTGAAATAACCCTTTAAGCTCCCCACTCAGACACTCACACAGTCTGCATAACTGTGCCAAAACTATCATAATCTGTTAGATAAATGATTAAGCTCTCAGTGCTTACTGTAATTCGTCTGTTCAGTTTATCGGTTCGTAAAGAGCACACACATTATGTCAGATCTGTATTGTAAAGCTGGTATTTAAAAACAAAATATGTTTGTGAAAGCTGTTTTTATTATGATTTTTTAAAAAGATACAAAAATATTTGGTTACATTTTACAAACTGAATGTGGCATGTGATTTCTAAATATATCTAACAGGTTGTACTAGAGGAGGCAGCATTTTCATTGCAAGTCTGAGGCATTAATGCAGTATTTGTACAGAATTTTTCTTTTTTTTTTACTACCCCTACAACTGAAACAGCTTCACACAAGTGCTTTCAGTCAACCACAAAAGTCACATGTTAAGGTGTATTCTTGGATCTGAAGAACGTTAAAGCTGACTAAAGACAAACACAACACTGCATCACTGTTTACAAGGTGTTCAACATCAAAGTGCTGTGAGACTGTATCAGTGAGGAGCTGTGGCAGGCCACTCTGGTGGTCTGACGCGACAGCAGACCGCGATGCCCGTGGCCCCATCAGCTCCTGTGGCACTGCGGACACGGCAACTGTTGCCCTTAG
Source organism: Sandelia bainsii (assembly GCA_032362345.1). NCBI lineage: Eukaryota > Metazoa > Chordata > Actinopteri > Anabantiformes > Anabantidae > Sandelia > Sandelia bainsii. The sequence goes on along the minus strand of JAUMHL010000021.1, from coordinate 6,841,384 downwards.
CAACTGGCCCCAAGATTGAAGAGTCCCGAGAAACTGCGCTACAGTCTGTCAGAGTCCAACCGAGGGGACAGGACACCTCGACCTGGAAGTGACCAATAAGTGAACGTTAAAGTCTGAGGGAAAGTTAGGGATGTGATCTTGAAAGATATTTCTCTGCTGTTTCAATACAAGTTGTTCACCTGTTCCTTATCAGCGGCTATGTTCTCCAACAGGAGGCACTCCAGAGCTGGAGCATGGCAACACACTGCGTGTGATGTCACGCCATCTTTCACAACACAACGCCTCCGATCACTGTGATGTGGTCGGGAGTCAGACGAGATTTTAGTAGTGGACCAAGATGCACACCCTGGAGAGGAGGAATCTTCATGTTTACATGAGTTTGAATCATATTAGTTTAAATATTGTCTATTAGAGATTCTCAGAGTCTCAAGCACATCCTCCACACAGGATTCATCGTGAGGGTAAAAATTAAAAACCTGATGTGAAGTAAAAAACAATTTAAGCGTTTGAGAACCATGGTCTTTATACCATACTCATATTTATTGCTGACAGGGAGTACATTTTCCTCTCTGGGTGATTGCCATGGTAACTGGCATAATTGCACAAGATGTTCTAAATGCAGCCACAGCAAAAGCTCGTTCTTGGTTTAAAGGACATCTTAAATTCGGTATAGTATTTAAGTTTGACTTTCTCTGACACTCAGCACTTTTAAAGGAATAGTTCAGGAAATAGGCTGTGCTTATTTGCTTTCCTGCTGCTAGACAAATGAGAAGACTGATGTCTCATCATTGTATAAGAAGCTGGAGTGAAATGAGTGCTTTGGTTAGCATAAAGGGTGGAAACAGGGAAGTAGCTACCCTGGCTCTGTCCAAAGGTAACAAAATTTGCATAGCAGCACTTGTGAATTAATATATTGTATCTCATTTGATTAAAATATGACTTTTTAGAGTCTTGTTGTCTGGCTAAACAAAGACCCTATAATAAGTAGTTAGCTTTGGAGGCTTTATTTATGTTGCTTTTCGACAGTGTCAAACTAGCTATTTCCACCTGTTTCCGACTACAGCTGGACAGATGTGACATACCAGTCAGGTGGTGCTGTGGATCGACACACTCTGCATCTTGGCCAGGCTTAGGACTAGCATGGACCTGGCACTGCAGACCACCTATCACACAGCATCGGGCCACAGCGTACACACCTTTACCCCCTGGGCCATTATAGGCAACACACTCCATCTGCTCACTGTTCATCTGCAAACGCAGAGATGACAGTTTACCAGATTTTAATGTTTGTCAACTTAAAATCAAGTTACTTAGCAATAATGAGAGGTTCACTTGGACTCACAGTGATAGTTTCTCCCACACGGACACCATCAGGAGTGTAGCTGCTGCAGCTCATCATCTCCTCCCCTTGACGACAACGACTGATAGCCCTGTCAGTGCTCGATACTCCTGACTTCTCTGACCACACTGACCGGCACAAAAGTTCTCCACCTGCACACACATTGTAACACTGTTCTGAATGCATGCAAATACAGGATATACTGTGTGTACATTTTTGTGTTATGTGTGTCTTTCCGTGAGTCACTCACTTGTTTTGCTGGTAGGAGGCATGGCTGCTACCAGGTTTGGAGTAGTGAGATAATGTGTGTCGGACAGAGAGAGAAGGTTGATAGTGTTACTGATGGAGTAATGCAGCATCATCTGGAGGACCTGCACTGGTGACATGTTCTGGTTGGATGACAGGATCACTGCTGCTATACCTACACCAAACAAGACATAAAACACTTACTGCAGATTGTTTGTAAATATTTGTGGTGTGTCTTGTGTGTGTGTGTGTGTGTGCGCGCACAAACCAGCAGCATGGGCAGCAGCTTGGGAGGTTCCACTACGCGAGGTAAAGCAGGTGCTGCAGTCACTGCTGGCACTAACGATGTCATCTCCGGGTGCAAACAAGTCAACGCAGCGGCCAAAGTTGGTGCCACCTGCTCCCTGCGACATGAGCTGGTCTGCTGCATTCACTGCTCCTACTGTGATAACCTGCATACACAAAATAAGTTAAGATAGGGGTTCTGTGTGAATGCATCCATCAGGATCTTCATTAGGATAAGTGGATAAGTGATATGCAACCTCAGGCTCTGATGCAGGGGAATAAAGGCAGGCGTCATCTCTGTAGTTCCCTGCAGCTGCAATGACCACGGCTCCATTAGCCACCATTTCCCGACATGCTGTGTTTAGTGAACTGCTGAAGCCACTAATGAAAGGCAGCAAAATAACAACAGCATCCACCGGACGGGCCAGTAAAGTTGCTCTGATGTACTCCAAACCTTAAAGGAAAAGGAGGAGAAGGATGTCCAAATAGATAAAGGGCAGAAAAAACAAAACTAAAAATCAACCAACTTGGATGTTTGATCTGCGGGAGGCAAGAGTCGCTAGACAAGAATAAGAGAGAGGTGCTTCACATGGTCATGACTTACGATATGATCTCCAGTCCATAGTACAACAGTTCAGAAAGAGTCCTACCTGCCAGAGCTCCTGACACAGTCCCTTTCCCCTGACAGTTGAGCACACGAACTAGGTTAACACCAGCTCCTCGAGCAACACCGGAGTCCAACCCACTCACAACCCCAGCCATGTGTGTGCCATGACCGTCACACTGACTGGCCTGTAGAGCAGAGAATGTTGAATGTAAAGTGGCAGAGATGTGAAAGCTTTGGTACTGAGCTGCTATGACGAGTAAAAAATATTGTTGAAGTTAAACATTTTGTTGTGTGTACGTGTGTGACACCTGTCTGTGAATTCTGACTCCATCCTCCTCAGGGACGTTGTTGAAGTCTGTGATGAGCACTCGTCCTTCAACCTCTCTGTGAGAAGTCTGAACGCTGCCATCCATCAGATACACCTCTGCCATCGCTCCATCATCTGCCGAAGACAGACAGTGTGTGTGTGTGGGTTTGGATTATATTTCAGGTGTGTCCATGCATGTATGAAAGAGACAGACACACAGAAGGACTTACTGGGAGGCTGGTATGTTCCATTTTCAGAGGTGCCACCATGAGGCTGTAGTAACCTCTGGAGGTTCCAGGGGACGCTCTGAGCAAAGATGGACGAGTCCTCCTCTATGTAGTGGACATGAGGGAGCTTCACCGCCTGACAGGACCACAATCAATATTATAATTTATTACATTTTCTGTGGACTACCATTTCCTAATCAACTTTCTGAAAACCTGCACTGGAATCAGAATCTGAACTTATTTACTTCTTCAGTCCAATAGAACCCTCTTTTTTGTGGTATTTCACAGGGCTCTGTCCTGGGTCCTCTTTAATTCACTGTGAACATGCTTCTGGGGTGTGTAATTCTGTCTGTCCTTAGGCCATAAAAAACAGAATTTTAAAGCTCTGTGGATGATACACAGCTGTGTGTCTCAGTTAATCTACTGATATGTCTTTTACGTGTTACTACATTTCCCTTATATTTAAAGGGGAGATCATTGTCACTACACTCCTTATCACAGCACCCCAATTTTTAAAGAGATTTTGGGCATTTTTAGCCTATATTTGATAGTTTGAAAGTAGACAGGCAGACGGGAAACACTGTGAGAGAGAGAGAGAGAGAGAGAGGGTGTGACATGCAACACAGGTCTCCAGCCAGACTTAACTGGGAACGTTGTAGCAATGTGGCATGCACACAACCCATTAGGCTACCAGTGCGCTCTGGCATCTGCATTTCTAACAATTGAATGTCTAGTTTAACAAAGCTGAACCTCATCTAAAATTGTTAGTTAGCTACTTGTCACTGTTTCATCTTTGTTTTATGAAACTGAGGCATATTGACAAGTAATTTAGCAAACTAGAGAAGGTCGTCCATGTTTTTAATCTACTCTAGATTTTATTATTATAATGCACTTTATTTTGGCCTCAGCAGACAAAATACCCAAAGACATACACAGACAAGTCCCAAGAGCTTATTACTCCACACTCTGCATGCTGCATATCACTAGTGGCCTCTTTTAAAGGTAATATAAGTTTTTAATTTAATAAAGATTTTTTTCTACTGTTGGTTGGTTTGTTGGTTGGTTTCTAGTCATCTATACTGTATGTTTTAGATTAGATTTGACAGCATGCTGACGGTGAAACAGTTACCAGGTGGAGGACGTCGCTGCTCATCTTGACCAGGAATCCTTTCAGAGCTCCTGAGTAGGTCTGCAGGATCTCCAGCAGATAGCCTCTCTTGGCTGCTTTGGCTCTCAGCCTCCTGATGGTCCTCTGGACGTGAGATTCGTGTGTCCCCTGACGCAATATAACCAGGTACTTACCGGGCATGCGCCAAGCTGCCTGTAGCAACACAGAGAACATGCAGTGTAGGTAATCTTTCCCATTGCACACATGCATACAAAATGTCACTTAATACTTTGTCTTGCATAGTAAATAATTTTGTTTTCTGCGTCTACCTGCTCCTAATAACATATAAAATACATAAGCACATTTGAATGTAGATAAATGTCCTGATATCTAACTTTATTTTTGTGGATCAGTTATTAACAATTATAACTCTAGGTGAAAGTCCTTCATTAATAAAGAGAGAAGTGTGCTTAACGTTAATTAATCATTAATAAAGCGCCAAAAAGATGCTGAGAACTTCACCAACTGCTCAAACTCAGGTAAGAACAAGCTGGAGAAAATACATTTAATGCCCCTGATTTTTACCTTGTTGCACCTGAGGAACTCAGCAGCGGGCTCGGCTCCGGTTTCAGGTTGAGTCCCGTCCTCACGGATCAGATCCAAAATCATCTCGTCGTCCTCGGGGTAGTCCTGCGCGCACGCGGCCAAAGATGCGCACAAACACAGCGCCCAGCCAAACCACGCTGAGGTGCGAAGCATTCTTCTCGCTTCTTGGATTGTTTCCCGTGAAATAATTGCTATAAATATTAAAATACATAAATCCACAAATTTCAGTCTGCGTTAGCCAGATGTTTTGGTGTCTCCGATAGCCGCGCGCCCTGCGCCTGACAGTCAGATAACGCCTCCAACCATGTATTGGAAAAAAAAAAATCGAACAATTGATTCTTATAATTGAAGGCGGGGACTGGTGACGTCTCCGGGGCTCACGCCACCGCTTTTGTATCGAATGATTGTCCTCCGTTAAAACACCTCTGACTGTGGAGGAGTCATGTTTCATGCTCTCCCCTAAACCACCCTATAATTATTCCATGTCAATCTGAGAAAACACTTCCTCTCAGTTCATTTGTTGATGCTATTGAACATGTGCGCTTAATTTGAACCATGTGAGTTGTGCAAGTACTTGTTTATACCTAAACTCATTACTAGTGATATGCGCAGGAAGACTGACCATGGGTAGCTCACATATAGTTTATTTTTTATTGTACATAATTAATAATGTTTTTAATCTGTTCTTGTTAAACAGTCAATGCTGAGGCGCACTGAGGTGAAGATGCAGATTCCATGTCTGAATTTCTATCAAACTTACACATGCAGATTCCTTTGTACTTCAGCCCATTCATCTCACTTCAATTTTATTCGTGAGTTGATGCAATTTATTCAAGTCACAGTGCACATTGAGTGCCGCTGATTTTATACATGAAGTTCAATTTTCTTGATGAAAAGACTCCTCAGTCTCTGAAGAAAGTTTCATAATGTCCTCTGTGGCTCTTCCGGAGATTTTCCACAGACAGGAAAATAAACCTGATGGCTCCGTTACCTTGGACTGAGCTTGATGACATCCACACCAAACATTCAAGTTCAACATTGTGGATCAAGGACATTTGTAATGCAGAGTGGCTCCTCTAATGTGTAACTGCACATTTAACACAACACAACACAAACTACACTATTTTCCTCCAATTCTTATAAACTGAACCATGATCCCAAGTACACTGACCTCTACAGCACATATCCTGTGGTAATTTATTGTTTTACTGTAGAGAAGGATGAACTCCAGAAGTTGTGTTATTCCGCTGTCCTATCCGACTGGGACTTCTCAAGGATGTCAAAACAAATTATAGAAGACAAGCCATCAAGTTAGACAAAGTGTATTAATAATGTCTGCATTCAGATCTAATCCATAGCATCTCAGTTAGGAGACTGGTAGGATTGCATCCTGCTGTGCACCACGTCAGGGAACCTGTTGGTTTTTACATTTTTTATGTTAAACAGACTGTTAAACAGACAGAAGATTACATAAATCCTGCATTACAAATTAGGAGCATGGAATTTGGAAGAGTACAACATTTAGCAGGAAGGAAGGGTTTAAAGAAAGAGTTGTGTTAAGGTGATTGTTTGCAATTGTGAACTTGGCCCAAACTCCAAACAGAATAAAAAAAAACATATTTTAGAAATTCTACTGCAATTGTAACCATTCATTTTATAATCTGTCACTCACAAGTTATTTTACTGATGTGATGGATGTATGTGTGTGGCGGTATCTGTATGGTTGTGCTGTCCCTCCCTTTACTTTACTCCCTCTTTTATATAGTAAATGGTGCCACCTGCTGTAACGCTTATGGCAATACATATTTAACTTTATAAAGGTCTCCCTCCGCTCAAAAAACATTTTGTTTCTTGTTTGGATATTTGAGAATAATAAGATAAATTATAATTCAAACCAAAAGCATTAGTTAATAAAATATTTTTATATCTGCTATAAATGTCCAAGGGGGTCTTTAAGCGTTTACCAATGACACAAAGTGATGCAAAGATGCTGACACACAATCAGTGATTTCAGTTAGCTGTAATAATTCAAACACTAGCAAGTGCGATGTTGTCATTCAGTAAAGGGCCATATAAATGAACTGCCCAATACCGAGGAGTCCTCTGAAGATAGTGTCCCTCCTTCAGATCAGGTGTAGCGTGGGACAGCTGTGAGTATCAGGTAGAAGTCTGCTGCTACTTGATTTTTCTCCACGCAAACTTAGCAGAGCCTCAGCGTGCCTAAAGTTAAATGAAAAGAGCGGAGGAGGAGTGAGACAGAAATAGTTCCAGCATTTTGACCTCATTTTCATAGTTTTTTTTAATCTGTGGCAGGGTTTTGCTGAAAGTGCAGGTCTTTATCTGGGTGCTGAACATTCATGTAATTACAAACACTTGCTCGAGCTGCGCAGTACAATCTCCTTTTTCAAGCACCGGCCGCGACACTAACTCCAGACAGAAGTGCTTTAATCTAGGGAATGTTAATGGTCCTTCAGGGGGGGGGGTAAAGTTTACTTATTCACTTATATGTTTCAAAGTAATCTGCCCTTTTCGGTCACAACCTTTAGGCCACCATTGCTTCTTTTTGTTCTTTTCAACTTTTCTTCTCTTTATCACTCACCATTACCTTCCTCATCTGCTCTGATGCCATTACATCACCATTCATTTTCCCATAAATATAATAAAATTAGTATCTACAATGATGGTCACTTAGCATCCTAAGATTTAAACCCAGACAGACCACAGATACTCATTAAGACTTTAATAAGCACCTACATGTCTGTGGGCCATTAGGACAATGTGTGTTTGTGAATGTGTGTGTGTATGTGTGACTGTACCTTTCATTTTTTTCTGCAGCTGCAGTACACACTAGATCCTCTAGACCTTTCTCCTGAATCTGAGGAGCCAAAATAACCTGACAAACACACACTCTCCATTAACAAATCAAATCTGTTATGACAATAATTCCATATTATTTCGTGTATCTTTCTCTCTAACGCACAAATGGTTTGTATTTACCTTGGGATAGCACTGACACAGGCTCCACACAGTCCCAACACACACCATGGTGACACCCAGAAGGCACATTGTGGTATAGATGTGTGGTCGCTCCTGCGTCATGATGAAGAGGCCGACTGCCACCACACACAGCCCAGCTGCTATCAGTCCATACCGATATGGTTTCCCCTCTACCATTGCTGCAACCACTGCTAGCTAATGAAGCTCTTATTTGTGTAAACGGGAAACTGTGGCACCTGTTGTACAATCAGAAAAGATTTTCTGTGCTGTTCTTTGTCAGGGCTTGAAGGTGAGGGTGGAGAAAACTCAGTTAGGGTTCCACTCGGCTGCTTATTACAGCCTGGAGACAGCCTGGTCAGGTGGGGTATACAATTGCAGGTGTGTGCACATGTCACAAGGTCACCTTGTCTCAAGCCGCTGGCAAAAAGACTCACAACAGAGACTCGCATCTCAGCATCTGCAGTAATTTGTCGAGTTTATGTTTCCTTAGCTTGGACATGATTTGAAATACATGTAAATCTGCATTTCCCTTTCCCGCCTTTCCACGGATTTCCTCTTTTTCAATAAACAATCCATCATTTCTAAATGTGACACCACCCACAGAGAGTCTGTAGCCATTCATTAACTCACATTTATGGTAACATCACAACAAAGAAGTAGACATTCTGCAAACACTGGATACAAAGCTGAAAGATGAATAATACTGTACTGTTCTGGTTAAGGCACTGCACTGAATAAGCTGTCAACAAACATTGTGCAAGGTCATGATAGGAAAGAATGCAGATACACTGGCAAGACAAAGTTTGGAAACACCAAGAAATTATTGGATTTTTACACTGAAATGTGAATAAATGAAACACAAAATGTCAAAGATTCCCTTCTACAAAACTACCATTTGAAAAAATAAGTTTAATAGACCAATAGTTAGCTCTTCTTCCATAGGGAGAGTGACCTGTCATTAAATAAATTTAAATTAGAACTAAAAGTGGCCAGACAAAAACAGCTTTTACTTGTCTTGAGAAAGGGAGGTTATTCTCTGCGAGATATAACCAAGAAACTTTCAAGATTTCTTCAAAACGTTACACTATAGTCTCCAGAGACATGCTGCAACATGACAAAAGATGCAGTGGAAAGCCCGAGTGCACATCTGTCCGAGAAGACAAGTACGTACGTGTGTCCTCCTTGAGAAACAGATGTCTCACGGCTCCTGAACTGGCTGCATTGTTGAATAAAACACGAGAGAAACGAGTGTGCACAGACACATACTGTATGCAGCTGCATAGAAGACTCAGGTCAGCAGGCCTCATGGGCAGAGTTGCCAAGAAAAAAAAACTCTCAGTGATGGCTTGGCCACCTCAATCACCAGATCTCACCCTGTAGAGCAGGTGTGGGAGGAGCTGGACCAAAGAGTTCAGGAACACGGCCCAATCAGCACAGCAGACCTTTGGGAAGTGCTGCAAAAGGCCTGGGAGGAAATCACACACCTAAAGCTGCAAAAACTGATCAGTAGAATGCCACAGATTTGTCAGACAGTTACTGCTACAAAGGGTGTTTGTTTTTTTTAAAGTAAGTTTTACCATGCAAATTCGATTTGACCATTATTCTGTGTTTAAATATGCTTCAAAATGAATTGTTGTAAATTATTTTGTGTTTGTGATCCATTTACAACAATTTTCTTGAATAAAACAAACAAAAAAAGATATTAAGAATACGTAAGTGTGTAGGTGTTTCCAAACTCTTTCTTGCCAGAGTACAAAGTAGAGCTGTGTGGAGTGCTCTAATCATGTTTGAAGAAGGTTGCTGTGCAGTAGTAGGTCACATGAATTCAAGCCGACCAATATAATGTCTATAATTAAATCTCTTAGGTAGGCTTACAAATGTTTTTTGTAAAAGTTGCTGGTATCATAAAAGGCCCATAGTGTAGAAGGTGAAGCAGCTGTAGTGATAATTTTGATCTCTTTTACAGTTAATCACAAGACAAACTGCATTTAGGTTGGAGGCCACACTTTAGGTTTAAGTCTTTAAACAGCTGCAGCGTCTTCCTGCTCCTCAGCTTGTGTTTGGGTTCAGGGCAGCTGTTATAAGGCACAGAAAAGGCCCACTGTAGCAAGTTCACGCTGGTTCGCACTCAGAATCAAAGACAAAAGGGACTGACATGAATGAAAGATGTCCAATGGAGGTTAAAGCTGCTCGCTGTGCTCCTGGCACTTCATCACTGTGTCGTAGGACGGAGGAGGCTCCATGGTCCAGGGTGGAGGGGTAGAAGGGAGAGAGGGTTCAGGCTCAGGATTTCTGCTGACAGAGTCCTCTGACATCTCCCGACGAATTCTGTCCAACCTCCTAAAGAGAGACAACAATGAAGGCAATAAAGAAGGCATAAATTGATGTGCCCAACTCTTTTTTGTGCTTCTTTGTCCAGTGAAACTTCAACTTTCCTCAAACTAACCAATATTTGTGGCCTCCAACCAACTTTTCTCAGACTGAAGAAGCTACTTAGATGAGTAACGAAACGTTTCAACATAACAAGAAAGAAGTCCAGTTGCCATGACTCAACTCTCTTCAGTGATTACACTTTAACATACGTTTCCAGTTTCTTCAGTGCGTACATGTAAACTGATAGTTAACTCTTTTCAGTAATTAGATTAAATCTTTCAACACTTCATCTCAGCATTTACACTTCAGCGCTTAACTTTATCTTACATCTCAACTCCTTCCAATAACAACTTATTGAAATCATTATGTAACAGTGATTGCATTTATACATAGCAATGCCCCCCCACTGTTTGTTTTTTTTTTATTTAAAATGCTATTTTTTCATGCTTCTTGACCTTGGCTTTGCTGCTTCAGCTCAGTTATATTGTTTTTATGCCTGTTTATTTCAGCTCATTGCAGAAACAGTTAACCGACCAGAGCCTAACATGCAGGGTTAAGAATAATAATAAGGTAATAAGTATGAATACTAATTAGCTACATTTATGGAAAATAGCACAAAATGCAGACAAATGTGAATGAGATTGATGCAGTTACAAGTTTTTGTCCACATCCAGAAATAACAACAACTCTGATCAATGTGAAAGCTCCTAGCAACTGCTAGAATCAATGAAGTGAAACAAAAGGTCGTTCAGTCTGATAATTGAACTGCTTAAACTTCAGCTCACTTTAGTGCTTTCCCATTTCTTTAATAATTTCTGTATTTCTGCTCTTCATACAGTCGTCTCTCCTTCAGCTGCTCCTTCAATTACAGCTTTTCCAGTAATGCATTTAGCACCCACGAATCGTACCACATTTCCCCCTCTGATGGCTTTATTGAATCAAACAAATTGTTCAGACAATTTTAACTGTTCATCTTCTGTCTACATTTCTCATTTAAAAGACAATTCATGTTTAGAATTACTTATATCTTTGATAGGTTTTGTCAGTGTCTGGATGTCGAAAAAGCCTTGATGGTGGAAACTGTGCTCCTGGTGTCTTTCTTCCACAGAGCTGGACAATGAGCAGAGCACGTCTTGTTTAAATTCACAGGCGTAGATTACCTCAGACAATACCAGGGGGAGTCTGTCAGCCACATGCATGTGTGTCTGCTGTTTTCTCCATGACCTACTTCTATAATCAGTCTATAATCAGAAAATCTGTTGTGTTCTGATTCTCAGTGTGACAAGTTGTGTGTTTTCAAGTTTTTAAAGCGATTTGCTGATCTTTGTCACGTTTTGTACTACAACTGAGACATGGTGATGTGTCCAAGAGATTTGTTCAACAAGACCTCTGTCAGTTTATCTCCCTGGTGTGTTCTGGCATTTCTAAATATTTAGATTTATTTATCTTTATCAACACAGGCAAGGCCTAAAAAGTTAATCCTCCTGAGTGTTTAAAAGGAGCCAGAATTGGTTTATTAACAGGAAAAGTGCATTTTCTTAGCCCGTTGTTCTTTCTCCCAGGGTTCTCCAGCCTTTCATTTACATGTTGTGTAAGTGAGCAGCATGACAATGTCAACTGATTCACCACTTTGGTCCACTCTTAGCATTGTTACCCAATCAAATCCCTTTGATTTACCCTGTGACCTTATTGAGGGGTCCTGATTTAAAAAAAACACTGTTTCTTAAATTAAAGAGACTTCATGCATTTCTCTGTGTGTGTACCTTTGTATCGCCAGGGCCTGCTGTGGGCTGAAGCGTGTGCCTGTGCGGGGGTGCAGGAGGAAGTGTCCGGGCACCGCCACCTGGAGATTCTTCATGGCCATACAGAGTCCACTGACTAGTAAGCCCATGCCTCCGAGGCTCACAAACGCCCCAACTCCAAAAAGTGTGACTGACCTCCCCCAACAAAGAACCATGAGCCCCCCAACAGTCATCAGCAGAATGCCCAGGCAGAGCAGCATGCCCTTGGGCAGTGGCATCTCTGGTTCTATGAAGTGACTTCTTCCACTTACAGCTGCACCTCTACTTCAGCAGCAGCCAGTCTGCAGGAGAGAGACGAAAAAGTCAGAAACAGCATCCAAAACTACTACTGGGAATATATGTCAGTGTGTGAGACAGACAGAGAGAGAGAGAGAGAGAGAGAGAGAGAGAAAGAGATATGGAGGAAGAGGTCAGAAGGAAAAGGAAACTGACTTCACGGGGAAGTAACACGACTGTACAGTATGCAACATGCACATCATCTCTGCTCGTGTGTGCGTCTTATCGCGTTGCGATAAACATCATCGACCCTCTCTCTACCTAATAGGAAGTTGTGGTCAGGAGCTGTTCAGCAGACGCGGTGGCTGAAAGCCTGACATTCTCTCTTTTGCTTGTCATCAACTCTCCCCATGATGCCCCTATGGCGTCCTCCCGCTCCCTGAATAAGTCCGGGAAAAACACTCTCTCCGCTTCAGCCCGTGGATCGTGCGACCCCGCCGCGCCCGTGACATTATCTGCGACCCCGCCGCTTTGCTTTCTCCCCCCGCAGGATAAGCATATCCGGTTTTATAGTGATTACGGCGCTGAAAATCAGTAGGATATGAGTTGGTGTCGCATCTGTCCACAGCGGCGGTTGTGGATCCGTGTGGTGTGAGGAAGTGTTTTTCTATGAGGAAGGGTTTTCAGTGACGAGGAATGGAGGGCAGGGCGGACGCACGATCTGAACACTGTCACTTTGCCTCTGTTTGGGCAAGCTGTTTACACGAGGACAGAATTATAGCCCCGTTATGAAGCGATAAACCCTGCAAAAAAAGCAGACTGTTTGTTTTTTTAGACTGCGGAGGAGCTCTATTGGGGATGGAGCGGGATGATCCTCACTGGCCTACAGTGGAACCATGGCTGCTTTAATATTACTGTAATGATTAGGAATAAGCAGCAGAGATATTCACTAACTGAATTTAGTAATCACACATCTGTTATCTTCATCTGACAATAGAATCTTCAGAAATTATAAACATGAATTTAACCTGGTTATGACATGATCCTTTAACCATCTCTTTAACCTTAAACTCACAAATTCCTCCTAAAGTCTCCTTAAACCTGCTACTGCTACTATTTTTGTGGAACAATTGTAATAGAAAGGAAATTATGATGTAATAATAATATAAGAATAAGAAATACTATATATTTGTATAACTACAATAGTTTCATTCCTGTGTTAATAAGATTGTAAACCAGCAGGTTATTTATGTAAAAGTTGAATAGCCATATAAATGGAAGCCTGTTAGGGGCTAAAAGGCTTTCTCAGAGCAACACTATGCAGAACAGGGTTCAGATTCTTCAAATTTAGGTGGAAATCTTTCTCTACTGTCTGATAATATATTCACATTGGAAACAGTTGAGGAAACAATTTTACCACAATGTTCATTTACCTTCTGTTCTGTAGCTTTCAGTCATATCACATGATCTTCAACAGCAAGTGAAATTAGGAAATTGAAAAAAAAATTAGTAATACAACAGTTCCTCAATAACTGGGCAAACTTCCTGTACTGATGAAGATCATGCGATATGATCAAAAGCACCAGAACAGCATCTTGTGGGGACCTCAGTCATATCTTCTGTACAGTATCTGCTTGTTCCAATGTGAGTGAAGCTGTAAAATGCTGAGTGACATATTGAAACCCATGATACAATCTTCTCATTTCTGCATTCTCTCAGCAAGAAGCAATCGCAAATCATTTCTGCTTAATCGTATCCACATTTCCTTTCATCACTCTTTTATTAAATCAAGTTAAATACAGACACTCAGAGTAACTGAAATCGTGTTGCAAGAACCTCCCTTGAGCTGCCTTTTCCAAGTTTCCAAGGCTAAGGCATATCATTCATAGAAGCATGCATATTCAAAATGATTTTTATCAACTCTCCCTCTTTGGGTTGCGTGCTTGTCCATGAGGGCAGCTGGAGTCAGTAGTCCTTGTGCTTTCAAACATCAGTGTTTGTGATCATCAGTCCAGTGCAGCATCTTAATTTGGAGGTTATGAAGACTTTGGGGATCCTCGTCTTACCACTGTTAATTCAGTGTAACAATCCTACAGTGAGAGTGTGAAGATGATAATATCATCCATCATCATCATCATCCGGAAAAAAAAATGAAACACTCTACTGCAAATAAGCAGTTGAAGAACTCCAGAAAAATAAATGAATAAAATAAAATAAATATTAAATCTAGCTTCTTTTACATTACTTACAATGACGTACATACCACTACATACAATTTTTCTCATTTGATCAATAACATTAAAATAAACGTATAGCAAATGCAGCATGCTCAATCACTTTTAGTTATTTAATTATGTATGATTAACAAAAACTTGTATGTCTTGTCAAAGCAATTTATGTTTTTGTCACTTGTGAGTCTGAACCACTTTGATAAATTTCTGGGGCTGTGTCTGAGGAGATAAAGCAGCTTGGCCACTAACCAAATGGTCAGTGATTGAATCCCTGTCTCCTCTAATATGTGTATGTGTTCACTTGTAAGTTGCTTTGAAAAAAAGCATCTGCTAAATATAAAGTCCACTGGGATGTGGTTGAAAGTCTCCAATATATATAATACATTTGTGTTGGCCACCTCTCAAATCTTTAAAGCTGTAGATTCCAGCTAGCTTCAGAATTTCCCGTGCTCATGACGTTTTTTGAAACTATGAATTATTTTACTATGATGTGCATTACTTCCCCAAAATAAGTTAATTTGCACATCGCATTGGAATGTACTGCAAATGAAATGCAAAAGTACTCATCTTTTGGTAGAGCATGTAAATCCAGATAAGGAACACATTTGTTTGGAATGTTAAGTCTGCCACTCCCAGAGAAAAAAAGACTGTAATATCAAAGAAAACCCTTCTCTGCAATCACCAGAAGGAATCACAGGAAGGAAGATTAACCCATTAAATTAAAGCAAATCCTGGATTTCCTGTGTGCTTTTCCTACCTTAGTAAGTGATGACATTAAACTAGCAGATTAACATGATCTTAACCTGTGCCTGGTTTTAAGGCGACAGGTGAAAGTCTGCCATTACTAAACTAAGGACCACCAAAATAAAGCTCAGGTTTGTGTTAACTTTGTCAGTATCAGTGTAAAGCTTTAAAAAAAACTTTAACAGGAAAACTAGAAAATTATTATTTTCTGTATTTTAATTCCAATTAATTACAGTCAATGAAGATAATTTGAGACCAAGTTTGTAATTACAATTTGACCTTTTCACCCCTCTCTCATTTCACACATCGTATAAACCAAAATGAGATTAAAGGACTGACACAAGTTAATTGACAGACTGCCTGTAGAATTATGGTTCAACACAAAAATTAGAGTACAATATAAATAATGTGTCAATTAGCGAACTTTAAAGGCGCTATAGTAGGTGAATTTAGTTCCATTTATATAAAGTCAGACAAGCTGTTTCTATTTTCATTCCTCTCAAAGCAACAATACTAAGTTACACTAAGTTAAGAGCATGTAGTAATAAAAAAAAGCTTTGAAATAAATCTATTCTGCTTCCCCCAGCGCTCCCTCTCCCTGTTTTGCTATGCTCTGCTACCATCTGCCACACTCTGCACAGTCCCCCAGGCTTTAGTCATTATTAAATTATAATAAATAAGAGGCAAAACTTACTAATCCATCATAAATCCCTGTTCACTGATTGGTTAGAAGAGCGAGCCTCGCTCAGAAATCTGGACTCTGACTTCACAGGAGGCATCAACAGCTTATTTCCACAATAAGATGAGTTTCAGAAAATATTTCTATTATAAATATATTTGAAAACAGTTACATTCTGTAAATTTAAGTTAACTTAATCCTGGATTAGGGCTGTGTCATATCATAATTCCTCTTCATAGATGATATATTTTCTTGATGGCCTTTATGCATATGTGCCATTACTGTATATGGGCACTTCACACGTTCCTATACAGGCAACAAAGGCAACAGAGTCAGAAGAAGAGCTAATTCTGAAAAAAAAAAAACATCCTCTGTCATTTTTAAATGGTTTAGCAAAAAGTTAGAAACATCGGTGATTTAGAAGTTGTGGTTAAAACCTGAACCAACAAAGAGAACAGGAAATGAGGACAGAGTTTGTTCCAACACCTCAAACATAAACAGCACCAACATGAGGACATTATGGTAGATTACACCAAAAACAGTAACAAGCTTCTTTAAATAAGAGGGATTTTATTTGCCCGTGGTACTCCCTATGATAAAAGAAATGCTGAGACAAACTGATGAAGGCATTCTGCTGAGCCAAAGATGCAATGCCAATCCAAACTGCTGACAAGGAGGGATTCATGCAAATGATTAACCAACCATGCTGTGATGCAAATATTTAATTATTCTGTTATCAGCCTACTTCATTTAGTTTAATTTAGTATTGGATGACGGTCAGGCTTATTTTTTTTCATCACTGTTTCTACTCTACTGGATGCTGATGTGATTTGTGACCAAAAATAAATTGTTGAATCCGTGCTATTTTCATGTAGTCATTAACATTGTTACCGCAAAAACACTGTAAAATCTTGATACAGTTTTAAGTCTACATCGCCCATCCAAATCCTAGATATAGCTTCACATTTATGATACAGTAGGAATATGGTAACAATTTTTTATCTAATAGGCAAAGAAGCATATTTCCCAAAATTCCCAAAACTATTCATTTTCCTGTCTGGAATACCAACCAATCTCAATGCAATTAAGTAGCCTATTAGCCTGGAAGAATTTTATCCCTTCAAGAGACTCTAATTCTCTTCTATAATGTTTGAGGCCTGTAGCGGCTGCGCACTTATAAAGATATAAAGTGTCTTGGCGCTTTTCTTTGGTCTGTTAAGGCTAAAATAATCTATCTTTAATTTCACCATACACAGTATTTGATTATGTGCTAACACCTGCATTGTAGATACAGACAACATGGGGAACATATGCTAGGTCCAAAGCATGCTTCAAGTGTTAAGACAGTCAAAAGACAGCAAAACAGAGTCTGAGTGGTCTCAATCACGTGTCTGTTTCTCTGACACTCTGACAAGGCATCGTCCAGCATCACACCTCAAAACTGATCTCTCTTGACTGTCCAAACAGGGGCTCTGATGCCAGATGTGTGTCTGAGTACGCACGCCGCAGGTGTGTCGAGCTGCACGTGCTCTTGATGGCAACCTCATAGGGAGGTGGGGGTCCAAGCCACGGAGGAGGGTGAGGTGTTGGACTAAAACCACCAGAGTCCATCGGAGGGTAGTCGAATTCTTCACCGCGAGCACCATACCTGTGACGTTCCATTGTCCTACGTGTGAGAAAACAGTGGCGGTAAGAAAAAACTGGAAACAATCATGCCGAAGCACAGCTGATATGGTACTGTGCAGTCCTGATGTATTGATGTATCAGTGGTTGTAGAAATCAAATACTAGGCAACAGATGGAGGGATGTTGTATCAGTAGTTGTGTTTCCTGCCAAATATAGGAATTGGGTTTCACAACAGTATAATGGACATCCTGACCATACTGGATGATTAAAAAGCTGGTCTGTAGCTTCACTGGACTAGCACACTTCTGATCGAACAGCAGGACCTAAAGAGTTTCCAAAATAAAACAAGCAAAGTTTGATGAAAATTGGATGGAATAAAGGAAATCCTCCATATTTGGGAAGTATGCTTATTGATATTTTGCCTTCAAGATTGACACTATTTTTACATATGCTATGTACACCAGCATCATGCTTGCTTAGCCTATAGCATAAAGACACCTCTAAAGCTCACTAATTACTGTTTGAACTTTCTTATATACACTCTGTCTTCTTTGTTTTTATACTTTTGTACACTTTTTTTTTTTTTTCAGAAGTAAATGTGTTAATTTGTGAGCTTTTAGTAGGCAAGTGTCTTATGTTTGCACAGAGCCAGGCAGCTGGTGGTAGTGTTTTCATATTTACGTGTAATTATTTCCCAAAATGTTGAACTAAATGTCAAATTTTTCCATTAATTTTCTAGTTTGTGGTCTTCAGTAGGATCATAAACGGGATACCACCAAATGCATCCAGGACTGGCCAGGGCCTTGCAAAGGTCGAGGTAAAAGGCAAGAAGAAAGACTAAAGCAAAACAGGGAATTATTTGTGGAAAATGTTCGGTTTTTTGGATCTGTGTGCAATTTTCTGGAGCAAGCATCAATCTGTATGAATAGCTCTATCCCTGAAGGACCCTGAAAACTGGTATATTAACCCATGATGTGATCAAATAGGCCAGCAACAGGAAGAACTGGACAACATGGCAAAGCAGAAAGTAAAATGATCAGCATTGGGGGTTTTATAGATGTTCTTAAATCTATTATTAGCAGAATTGATGTCATCATTGACTGTCATTGTCTGTCGTTATCATGGTCATTATTAGCTATTTAGTGTTTTAAAAAATACACATCGCCTAATACAGTATCATTAGTTGGGAGTTTGTTGGCTCCAGGATAAAACTGATCATATTTTGGCTACTTACCACTACAGATTGAACAGTCAGATGCACCTGCACATGTCAGTGTCATTTCTCTTTCACTCACCTGGGCAGAAACACTGACTGGGACTCTGGGAAGCGACTTCCCATGGGTGTGAAGAGGGCATGGCTGCCGAAGTTGGGGTAGTCGTATGGATAATGTGGGCACTCCGGGTCGAACTCCCTCTGGTTGTAGTTTACTGCATTTTTTCTATTCATTGCCCAGAAAAGACCCAGGATGAGCATGACCACCCCCAGCACCACGCAACAGAGGGAGAAAGCCTGCAGGCGGTGATGGGACGAGGCCATAAAGGCCGTGGACCCCCCGGTCACTATGAGGAAGACTCCGAAGAAAATTGCTCCGTGGTGCAGGGAAGGCATCCTCCTCCAGGACTGAAACTGTTTCTGGTGCTACTGTGAGGGCTGTGACCGGCTGGATAGTGTCACTCACGTACAAACACTCCGACGAAGTGCGCTCCCCATGCGCTCTGGCACTGAACAGACATCCAAATAAACTTACTCCACTTACAGAAATCCTGTCACAGAGAAATGTTCCTTAAATCTTACTTAAGCTGTTTGTTCCCATCATGTCTGTCTCCCATACTAGTCCACACGTTAGTCCTCACTTTGTAGATCGCTGTTTCCTGTGTAAAAGTGTTAAAAATGATTCATTTTAGGAAAATAATAAGTGGAAAAATAGAAAAACGACGCATCAGGCTAATGTGGACTGTGCTTATCATCAGGGCAGATGGACGAGAGGATGGCAGAGCCCATTAAGAAATCTTTACTGGAGCCCCACCCTCCTCTGTCTAATGTGCCTAAAGGGTACCACTTCAGCCCTGTGTGTGTGTGTGCGTGTGGCAGCAATCAATCTACAGACAAATGGACATATGAAATAGAAATGTATAGCCTACTTACATCCTTTAACAAAGCATGATGTTTTTATCATGTCATTACATTACAATTCAAAAAGAGATTTTAATGGTGACTTCATTTAAAGGCCAGAAACCGTTTTGTCTAGAAAGGCAACCTTATGGAGAACCCCACTTATATGGTTTGGTTCATCACTGCAAACAGCATCCTTAACAAGTAATATGTTTGTTTCGTTGTTGCTGACAAAATGGGCTGGGCTATATAATTGCTTTAAGAGGTAATTGCTAAACCGTCTTTTTTACTAAGCGAAGTCTTTAGACTTGCAAATCTGTCACTGCTGGAGCTTCAAGGAGGCCATGATATGAAGCAGGATCTAGCCTACAACTACCATTGAGAACAGCTAGGTCAACTGTATTGTTTTAGCAACTTGGGGATAGTTCATATGTAACTATAATTAAAACCTCACAAGTTGTGGCTACTTTACACAAATAAAATGTATTACATTTTTTACACACTCAAAAAAATGAACCCTAAACCCATAACTCAGATACGTGCAAGCTGTTTTTCATGTTGTTGTATATGAGTGTACATACAAATAAAGAAAATGCAACATGTACAAATAAGCAGAGGTTAATAACATATAAATAAGAGTCTACAGTGGCTCTATGAGGCTAAGAATTTCATATTTCTTAAATGAATGGAAAAAAAATTAAATGAAAACTTTTTTGCAGTTTGTGATGGTGGAAACTGTTCTAAAATTCTGGTTATGGCTGCACTTGCAATAAATTGTTGACAAATATGTCAATTTGAAAGAAATGAACTGATTGGGATTAAAGTTATATTATGTATGATGATATAATAATAATAATAATAATAATATAATATTATAAATAAATATAATAATGTAAGTTTAAATCAGTATCTGTTTGTATTCACATGCTGAGTGGGGAGAAGGTCAGACTTCAGACTTTCTCAGCGGACAGAGTGCTTTACAGAGCCATGAGGACAGGTTGCATGGTCTGACTGCCTCTTTGCTTTGTGATTGGTTATACACTTGAAAGGCTACTACTCTATAATTTACTACAGTCTTGTGTTTACCCAATTAACGTCAAGCTTTGGCGTCCGGCCCCGCCCCCGTCGTGACTTCCACCAATCAGGCTAACTTACCACCTAGCACCACTCACCTATCGCAGTGAAGGGGTGATCAGGAGTCGTGTTTTGGGGTTGGGATAATCAATGCAGAGTCTAACCACATGAATATTGTAGTGGTGAGTGTTAGCTGAAGTAAAAAGTGAACGAGGTATTTTAAGTTTGGACACGAAACGATGGATCCGCTGCTGTATTTAGGAGGTTTGATTTGGATTTTCCTGCTGTGGATCAAAGTCAAAGGTCTAGATTACGTGATTGTTCACCAGAGGTGGATATTTGTGTGTTTGTTCTTGCTGCCACTCTCCGTCATATTTGATGTATATTATTATGTGCGGGCATGGCTTATTTTCAAGATGTGCTCTGCTCCCAAACTACACGACCAGCGGGTGCGAGACATCCAGCGACAGGTGAGCAAACCATAGTGACAGTGTGTTCGTGCGCAGGTGTGCCTGTGCGCGTCTGTGTGTTTATCCTTTTTTATGTAGGATAATCACTTTCATAATGTGTTTAGATAACGCATCATTCCATTATAGTACAGTATATTACATGGGTTCATGATTGCAAGGAATTGTGGGTAGTGAAGAGCTTCCCACTTTCAGACAGAATAGTATAGTGTGAATCTACGGGCGAAAAAAATTGGTGCCATTGCTTTATCACTCTTGTCCTATCAATTGGTAATTTTTTTTTTTTATTATGACATAACTGTTATATCATCTTACCTGTTTACTTGCTTTTTTGCTACAAGATCATGTTTTAAACATTACACACACAAAGGCTGCCAGAACCTAATACAGACTTTAAAAAAACGTTTAATTTACCACGTGTTATTGAGACAGAGATAGATGTCTGAATAACAAGCATTATAAAAACTTATGTCTCAGTTGCCATGCTTATATTTTTAAAAAAGTGATAAAAAATTGCATAGGATTTTACTGTATTATTTTAATGCCAAAATAGGGTTTGCTTATGCAAAACACAATATTTGTGTTGTATCTTTAAAACAATTAAAATGTAGTTTTCTGGCAGTGTGAATGTAGCTCTATTTATAGCTAATATTTGTTTACAGTATGATGACACTGTGTAAGACAGGGTGAGAGCATCCAAGTTAGACACACTGGTTCCTTTAAGGGTTTGGTCAGGAGAGAGGAGTCTGGCATTACCTAGCGGAAAGTCAAACTAGGCCTGATAAAATGAACCGTCAAGGCCTTTGACCTGTGTGAATGTCCACAGGCTTTGAAGAAAGCCTTGTCAGCCTTGATGATCGTATATATGAGGTACAAATACGTAAATTCTCAGTTATGCTGTGTGTCCTCCAACTTTGATAGTCTGTTCTTCTCTGTATAACATATTGTACGTTTCAGGTGCGTGAGTGGAGGAAGGAGGGCGGTAAGACATACATGTGTACGGGTCGACCCGGCTGGCTCACTGTGTCTCTCAGAGTGGGAAAATATAAGAGAACACACAAGAACATCATGATCAATATGATGGACATCCTGGAGGTGGATACAAAGAGGCAGGTAGGACAAACCAACAAATGCCAGTAAATCTGTGAAACACGATTAAAGTGATTTTCTTTTTGACTATCTACTTTTTAATGATTTACGATCACCTATTTGTGACTGATATTTCAACTCAGACATCTCAAAAGGCAGAAAAGGTACATGTTTGAATGATATATTCAGTTTGGACAAGGACAATACAATGTGTTATTAGTTAACATATCTTGTTTTTATTAATAATTGTAATTGACAGTGTACTAAATATCAGCATGTTGGCATACAGCCTCACAACATGCTAAGATGGCTACAGACTGTTATTCTGGATATACTGTTGTCCAGAATTTACTTTTTTGTGATAACTTTGCACTCAATCAGAGTTAAGCTGTAAACACAGGGATACGCTTTGTTCTCAGATCTGGTGAATACAATGTTATTATTGCCCAATGGAGATGATGGCATTGTCAGCAATAAGATCAGAATTGTAAATAACTATTTTACATGTTTTCAGTTACTGATAGTATTTGTGGGAAAGGATTACTTGAAATTTTGATGGTTGGATTTTGTATTGTTAGCCCGATGGTGCATCTTCACTGACAGTGACCTTTGTTTTAGGTGGTGAGAGTTGAGCCGCTGGCCAACATGGGTCAGGTGACCGCTCTCCTCACCTCTATTGGATGGACACTGCCAGTGCTGCCCGAGCTGGATGACCTCACTGTGGGTACGCTGTTCACATTATTGATGATTATTTCCTTGGGAATCATCAAAGAGTGGCATCATCTGTGGCTCTCTGGCTGCTGGAAATAGAGAGACGTATGATGATTTCCACAGCTCATTGTTCAGTGATGTAGATCCTGCATCTCCTCTTCAATCACTGTATCCTGTTTAGAGCTTCAGCGACGTCTGTAATTGTGTTAGGGGATTGATGTTGTAGCTCAAAAGATGAAACTGGGAGGAAATGGCTGCAGTGTTGGAAGAACCCCTGGATTGGGTTTCATAATGGATTTCCTGATGCCATAAACTGCGCATCAACAATCTAATGTTTTCCCATCAGGCCATTGTACGTTCATTTACCCTGATGTCCACACAGGCACAGATATGCATACTCCCAGCAGGCAAACACCGCTTTCTGTTCATGTGTTTCCCTGCTGTTGATCTCACCTGGGTTGAAACTGAACTACTAAGAACAAATGTTTTATTCTCTCTCTTCTCTCAGGTGGTTTGGTGATGGGCACAGGAATTGAGTCGTCCTCACATATTTATGGGCTGTTTCAGCACATCTGTGTTGCATATGAACTGGTTCTAGCCGATGGCAGCTTAGTTCGCTGCACTGAGGTAAGTATTGAGTGTGTGTGTGAATTATGTGTTTCAGTGGGTTAATGGGCTTGACTTAAGTTTTATGTTATATTGAAGCTGATTCACATTTAACTAGGGCTCACCACCTGTACTTTAACTCTCTGCTTTGACCAAAAAAAAAACTATCTAACATTATATTTGTTTTCTTCATAACTGTAGTCTCCATATTTGCTCAAGACAATTTAAAAAAACTGAAAATACTAATAATATTTAAGTTTACAAACATTCGGATACAATTTCAGCTGGTTTTTAATTGCTTCTCATTTCAGTTTCGTTGTATTTATTTTACTTTACTGAGTATCATTTTTTCTACTACAGTAATCTGATTTCCTCGTGGGTATCACCATTTCAGTTCATATCATATTAAGTATTCCATTTATTATTGTGATGATGTTGGTGGTAATTAAAAAAACAGCCGTATGATTAAGATGAGCATCATCAGTGTTAAACTCAGTAAAGCAGAGTAAGGGAGTGTTTGAATATGACTAGTATTAATATGATGTTGTGTAACTGTCACAGCAAGGAAAGCCAAAAGTGTGGTCTCTTTGTGAGAAGTCATCATGTGAGACAAAAATCCTAACAATACACACCGACCAGACTTGGACCACATTCATCACCTCAAACCTTGGACCAGTTTATTTGGGTTTAGATATAATTTTTTTTTGTCACATAGGAGGAGAACTCTGATCTGTTCCATGCCGTCCCATGGTCCTGTGGTACTCTGGGGTTCCTGGTTGCAGCTGAGATTAAAATAGTCCCCGCTAAGCCGTGGGTGAAGCTGCACTATGAGCCCGTCCAAGGACTGGAAGACATCTGTAAACGCTTCACTGAAGCATCAGAGAACAAGCAGAACACGTTTGTCGAGGGAATCCAGTACAGTCTGGACTCTGCTGTCATCATGACTGGAACCATGACAGACCACGCAGAGCCCGATATGGTAAGATGTGTGTGAAGGTGTGTGTAAGCAAGTGTGTTTTAATGTTTTATCAAATGTAATCTCTGCTTTTTTCCTATGACGTCAGATTAATAGAATTGGCCTGCACTTCAAACCATGGTTCTTTAAACACGTGGAGGGCTACCTGAAAGGCAACCACACTGGAGTTGAATACATCCCTCTGAGACAGTACTATCATAGACACACACGCAGCATCTTCTGGGAGCTTCAGGTACTCACAAAACACACACACACGCATATGCATTTATACCTACAGGAGAAGTGTGTTTCCTTCAGCTTTACGGTTACATTAAATGCCTGCATTTATCTGCCCAATTTTAGCTCGTCATCATCTTTCCAACTTGCTTGCTCACTTCTCTTTATTACACTTTAAAGCTTTCACTCTCTCTCTCATACACACAAGCACACACACACATTTTGTAGTCACACATCATTAGTCATTAGTGAGAGAGGTTTGGCAACCTTTTTTTTTTTTCTTTAACAGTAAATGTTGTGATAAATTATGCATAGTATTGGTTTGACAGATATCTAAAAGAGCTACCTCTGGGCTTTTGGGTGCACTCTCTTATTGTTCTTGTAAACAGTGCAGAAGAAAGTCAGACAGACATAAGGCCAGACCAGTGCTTTCATTAAATCGTTAATCTGCAATTTGTGGCAGAAATTACTGATTTCTTTGCTTTAGTGATGTGAGAAGGTGTTTGGCACAGATTGGAGGATTGTGACTGCCCTCTGGTGGAAAATAGGAGGAGTGAGTGGGGATTTTATCAGTGACTCCTACACATGAATCTTGCACAGATTATAAGAGTGTAGAGAGATATTGAGTGAATACCTCTGCTCTGCTACAGACACAAAGAGCCACTTTTGGCACTTCTTTTAGCCTGTTTGTGTAACTGGATGTTTGTATTTGTGTCTTTTCTCCAGGATATCATCCCATTCGGCAACAACCCATTGTTCCGCTGGCTTTTCGGATGGATGGTTCCTCCTAAGATCTCTCTGTTGAAGCTCACACAGGGTGAAACCATCAGACGTCTTTACGAACAGCACCATGTGGTCCAGGACATGCTGGTACCCATGAAGCACCTGCAGGCTGCCATCACACGCTTCCACCAGGACATTGATGTGAGACTCAGATATGGTTAAACCTACTAAATACTCACTGTTTAAAGTACAAACTGATGGAAAACTTTAAATATTTTTTTTTTCAGGTTTATCCTCTGTGGCTGTGTCCATTCCTGTTGTCACCGGGCCGAGGGATGGTTCATCCCAAAGGTCAAGACGAGGAGCTGTATGTGGATATTGGGGCTTATGGTGAACCCAAAGTCAAACACTTTGAAGCTAAAGCATCAACACGTCAGCTGGAGAAATTTGTCAGAGATGTGCAAGGGTAAGTCTCAAACAAAATTCTGTATTTGTAACTAAGGTGTATGGTAGTTACACAGTGTCCCATATCTTTGTTTTTTTACATGCTATTGATTTGACATGTCTACTGTCCACTTGGTATTTCACAGGTTCCAGATGCTGTATGCAGATGTGTACATGGAACGAGAGGAGTTTTGGGAGATGTTCGATGGACAGCTTTATCACAGACTGAGAGAGGAACTAGGTTGTAAGGACGCCTTCCCAGAGGTTTACGACAAAATCTGTAAATCTGCCCGACACTGACCCCCAATCTCTTGTCTGATACTCTGTGACACAGAAACACTGAGGCCCTGTCTGCAGCTGACTCTTTGTGACAGCTACTGATTTTGGGATGTGTCACACAAAGATTTTCTATTAAGATTTTTTCACACTAATTACTAAAAATGTGTTATTTTTGGCAACCAGAGTTTATGTCAAGAGACACTTCTATCAATGTGAAGCAGGAGCGCAAGTCATGAATGTATGTGATTTTCCTTTTCTGTACACAGTTTCAACGTTTCAGCTTATTTCAACATTCATGTTCTCATTTTAGGTGCTGCTTGACTCAGAACCTTAAGTGTATGTGGAAACATATTGAATCAAATGTCTTACTTACTAATGGATGTGTTCAGCAACTTTTCCATGTTTTAATACTTTATCTAGTGTTCATTACAGACCTTTTGTATATTTCGCAGCACACCTTTTATTAACAGGACAGCTTTCCCAAGTGCCATTCACATTGAAAAGGTAATCTTCCAATTAACATTGTACATATATTTTAAAATAGTTTTGCAATAAATCTAAACTCAATTTTAGGTTCAGAAATGTTGTAACTTATACTTACTTTTTTTATGTCAAACCAGGTAATGCCTTCAGGACTGTGTAGGTGTTGGGTTAACTAATTAAAAACTCAGCAATAAATATTATTCTAATGTTTTTTTAAAGCAGAGATTATAAAGTTGTTGGAAAAAAATACCATACCTCACTATAGTAATGAGGGTTCACAGATTTATTTGACTGAACTTTGAACAACAGCACAATGTCAACCTCATCTTTTTGTTTCTTTTGTTTGTTGAGTGACTTTCACCTTCTTTTATTAAAATGTGTTGGCCAAAGCAAATTGATTTTCTCTTAACATTTATTTCTCATTAGTTGAAAAAAGTGTGTACCGGTGTGCCACCACCACCTGGTGGTTTTAATGTTGTGGCAGACAGGGGCACTCTGGCTGGTCTGCTGCTACGCAATATGCAGCAACTGTGTGCTCTGGCACCTGTTGATCATGTTGTAATGATGGTGTCAGGTGTGCTGTCCACCACAATGTTAAAATCACCAAGTGGATTAAATGGATTAAGAATCGGTGTATAAATCATTTGAACTTTTTTGACATTAATTACAATGCACGTTCAGTGTGTTAATACAAAATAAAATCAACTAATAGACTATGATGTCTTATGATGATCAGCAGTATATAAATTACTCAAATTTTACTTCATCTTTACCACGTTTATGATGCTCACTATAATTATAGTTCAGTTATATGACTCTAAAATGCATTGTGGATGGTTATTTTTGGTCATGCAACACAGTATTTCTACACTGCTGCATTACTTCAAGTGAAATATCTTGTATATCTTGAATTTACTAGTTCTTAAGTGGATTTCACAATTTAAAAATACACTTGGCCTCTCACCTTCTGTAAATGTATCACCTCCTCCACCTACACCCCACCAACACCTTCCTCCTTATTCACACTTAAGGCAGGGGAGGTTTCAGTTGAAAACACTGGGGGAACCAGTAAAAGTCCTGCTGTGAAGAGTTGTTGGGGGACATTTTTCCCGAGCACATCTTGCGGTTCCGCCTCCTCTCCACACACACGCAGCAGCAGCAGCACGTATGCTACAAGCTGTCCGGAGTTACTGGAAACACAGGTAGCAGTTAAGCTTTACTCAAAGTGTTACAATTAAAGTTGTGGTACTGACTTTGTGTGTTCTCTTAAAAGTATAAAGTTGTTGTTTGGTGACTGTGAACTGTAACTCGACTTTTTCACGCTAACAGTTTCGTACGTAGCTAACGTCACACGAAGTCCCGCAGATAAGTCTAGCTAGTTAGCTGTTAAACTTAGCTAGCTGTAGTTATTGACTTCTTTTACATGGTTGGATTACAGTTTACTAATAGCTGGCGCTAGTTAGTTAAAAATAGGTCGTTTTCGTAAAGGTGACTTTGACACGTTGCCGCTCCGTTGTTAGCTGCGGTGGGTTTGTGTTGGAGTCATTCAACACATCTGTTTGTTTTTAGCCGACAAACTTTGACTTTTAGCGAACTACTGAAGTTGTCTGAAGTTATCAGCATGGATTAGTACTGAGTGGACTCCTGCAATTTAATTTTCCTTTTGGGCAGAACACTGGACTGGTTTCTTAGTTTTCCTAGTTTCCTTGACCACAATACGGAAGTTGTTAGACTATGATGATGTACTGTGTCAAGTTCTGGTTTCGTTATTTATACAACTACTGGTTGTTGTTGTTGTCCCCAGCAGCCAAAAACGTGTTGTTTTTATGTAATAGTGTGGACGAGTTTCAGGCTCTATCTCTTTTGACCTTTTACCCAGTTTACTTAAAATAGGTTGCATATTATCACATTTCTATAATGGCATACTGATTATGTTTACAGAGGCCCTGCAGTGGAGGTCAGACCAGAGAAGAAAGAGGCTGAAGAGGAAGCATGTCCACTGACCAGGAACCCACATTTACAGTCAAGCTGCTGCAGCTGCTGCTGCTCTCCACCTACTGGGGAATGCAGATTTGGGTCACTTTCATTTCAAGTTGGTACCAACATAATTTGTGTAAAAACAGTGTACTGAGAAAACTCTTGGCAATCATATTGTAATTAAGATGTACAATATATACTGTACCAAAATTGTAATACTTTAAATATGAATTGGAATACACTTACACCAGACTATGACTTTATTCAGTTAGAGGTCAGAGAATGGCCAGTTAATACATATATCTTCAGAATATTGCTGTCCATGTACACATAGCAACTGATCATAATACATGAATTTTTTTATTGGAATTATAAAATTTCCCTGAAGTGTTTTCTGTTGATATCTGTACAGGTTTTGTGATGAACAACCACCTGAACCGACACACATATGGGTTTATTCAGAGTCACCTTGTCCCATTCTACCTCCACCTGGGTTCAGCTTGTGCCTTCTTTAACCTCACTATCTATGCTGTGTATCACCCCAGCGACATGCTGAATGATAGAGAAGCCTTTCAGGTGTGTTGCTTGCATTACATCATTATAGTGCAGTAAAAGCAATTTTAGATTTTTTTTTTTTTTTAATCTCTGCTCCTTTCCCCACCAGATCTTCATTTTCTTTGTGTCTGTGACAGTTGCAGCTGTCAACGCTCAGTGGTTTGGCCAAATGACATCAGAGATCATGGCAGACATGCACCTTATTGAGCAGGCATGCGGACTGGGTCAGGATATTGGCCTCTCGTCTAATCGTGAAGCCTACGCCAAGCTGCGTGAGACAGACATCAAATATAGACAACTCAGCAATCGTCTTTGGCTCTACAGATTGCTGTCCTCTTTCTGTAACCTCTGCTGCATAGGCTGCAACTTCTACAGTCTCTGTTACATGGCTGAGAACCTTGTAACACTGTAAAACTGACACACAGCAGCTGGACTGTAAAATTGTTGAAAAAATAGTCAAAGCCTTACAACTCTAGAAACATGAACACATTTTTTGTATCAAACTAGTAAGTTATATATTTAATACATAATTTCTTCCAATTCTTCTTTATTAATTATGAGATAAAAAAGTGAGATCAGGCTTGTTCTTGTGCCTTGGGAAATAATGAAAGGATATAGTTTCTAGCATAGACTTCAGCCCTAGTTTTGAGACACTCTTTGTCACTAAAGCTGCATATCTCGTACTAAGGTTGTAGGGAGACAAACCAGTACCTGCAGTGTGAGTAATGCCTCACCTTTCACCTAGTGTGGCTGATGCTGGTGACTGCTTCCTTGAGATTTCCCTTTACCACTGAGGTGTCCAATCCTGGTCCTCGAGGGCCACTGTCCTGCTAATTTTCCAATTATCCCTTACCTACCCACTGCTGATTACCTGGATCAGGTGTGTTCAGCCCACCAATAAGTGCAGGTATGGTAGGAACGAGTAGGACAGTGGCCCTCAAAGACCAGGATTGGACACCATTATAATATGGTACTTTCAGGAGCCTAAAACACAAAGAATGTTTTTAAAAACTCTGTACTTGCAATATCAGAGAGAAAGAACTGCAACATTTTATATATAAACAATAGAAAAGCAGTAATGCTGCTCAGTCCTGCTGTTCTTGTTTGGGTGGAGTTTTAATACCTTACCAGGTTTGTCTAGCTTAACTTATGTTATCTTATAAAGCACCTTTGTGACTGCACTTCACTTCTCAGACAGAAAAGTTGTACTGTCTTTAGTTCTCCTGCCATTTTTTTATAGTACACAGACAGCACAGTTTTGTTTTTAGCCCATCCAAAACACTTGCACCACTAATTAGATTGTTCTACTGCTCTGGGTTGAGCTATAGCTAAAGCTCAGCACTGTCAAATAACACTTGACACTGTTGCAAACATACATTCACTAGCCACTTATTATACATGCATTATCTTAGGAGGTGCATTTATGTAAATAGGGTGGTCAAAACATTAGAAACACCTTAATATAAATTTTCACACCTCAGTTTTTTGTACATCAGTCTAAATGTGGTCAAACAATATGATCTGGAAAACTATGGAGCCAACAGTAAAAGCTAAATTATTTTGCATGAGTAATTTCACCTTGCAGTATAGTTCAGTTGTTTTTCGTTCCACATGAAGAACAGAAAGTATATATTCTGTTACGTATTTTTGCACACGTCGAAGCCATGTTAACATCTCCCTCACTGCCCCTTAGGTGAAGCTCTTCATCTGTGTGTTTTCTTCTTTCTTAAGTTCTAGTGTTTGTGTTGGTTTATACTGTAATACATCAAAAGTAAGAAAATGCCATCGCAGCACCAACAACAAAGCTGTAATCAGGGCAGTGGCAGCTCAGTACAGATTCTTAAACTCCTTTTATCTTTTTGTTTGTTCATACTGGATTGATGAAGTTTTGTATTATGTGCCTATTACTAGCAACGACAATGCAATATTACTTGGTAGTTGTTTTTTTCTACACAGTTTTCCAATTATGTCTGTTTGCCAGTTTAAATATAACGTAACAATGCAAGTAATTTTACATGTGTATAACCATAAAAGTTGTATTTGGATATGAAATTTTACATTGATTTGTGGATATTTAAATCAGTTTCTTGATAATTGAGATAATGGGTTAGAATTGTTAGTGTGGCTTGTTGCAGAATGCAGAAGACCTGTGAAGTCAGTGGTTGTGACCGGTTAATGGTAGTGGGTTTGTATCAAATGTTTTGACATGTATTATGTATTTCTTTGTATTAAAACATGTTCTGTTTTAATTCTGTGCTACATCTCCAGCCCATTTGATTTAATTTAGATCAGTGTGTGCAGGTGTCACTTGATAAACTCTGCAGGATGTTTACAGTAC
Source organism: Sandelia bainsii (assembly GCA_032362345.1). Lineage (NCBI taxonomy): Eukaryota > Metazoa > Chordata > Actinopteri > Anabantiformes > Anabantidae > Sandelia > Sandelia bainsii. The sequence goes on along the minus strand of JAUMHL010000021.1, from coordinate 6,809,940 downwards.
AACCTATTCTGTTTTTCGGACTGTATTTCATGCAGTGAACTGGAGACAGCTGAGACTGAATTGGCTTTTAGCTTTATCTCTCTCCAAGTATGTTTACATATTTTGGGTGAACAGTGTAGATTTGTGTCTCTCTTTGTAACCCTTTATCGCGAATGAGTCATGGTCACATTCCTGAGCTCAGAGTGAAGGGAAATATTAATAGGAAGATGTTAGTAAGGTGTGATTTGAAAGTTTGTCGTGTATAACAAAAAAAATGCAGGATTATAAAATGTCTGATTTTGGTGAATGAAAACAGACATTTACACTTAAAAAGGTGCTTAAAAATAGCATATTTCGTCCCATAGGACTTCAAACAGCTTAAATACAAAGTATTGGGAGAATGGTGGAAACGCGTTCATGGTGTACAACTTGAAACCCAGTCTCAATCTCAGATTTAATCATCTGGGTCAATGTAATTCATTGCTTCACCAGATATGACATGAGGGGGAAGCATTGTCCTACTACAGATTAACAAACAGAGCCTCAGAGCTCTGTTGAATTATTCAAGGCCGAACATCATGACTGTCTAAAAATAGAAAATTACAAAATATTCACAGCATCAGTGATTTGAATGGGAAAGATGCTGGACAAATCTCTTTGTAATCACAACCTAGACTTTCCTCAACTGTAAGCTGAACAAATCCCAAGAAATATGTCATGTCAACGTTGCAACAGCAACATTTTTTTAATGTAAAAATATTATGTTTCAGCTACAAATCCATGGTTACTGCATTTGAGATCAGCATCAACAATTCACAAGTAGTTTCACCTACAAAATGAATATTAGTCTAAAAAAAGTAATAAATAAAAATGTATGTAGATAAAAAATGTTTAAAAAAAAACCAACAAAAAAAAACACTTATACCTGACTGAAAAGTTTAGATAACAAAAGTTTGTCTTGTAATACTAAAACATACATCAAGTACAATAATCTTACTCTCAGTAATGAATGTAACAGGAAATGAGGCAATTCAGTTTCACCGTTTTTGCAGGTGCTACCTCGGTTAAAAGTGCGATAACGTGTTAAAAAAAGAAAAACATATGGATCCCCTTATACAAATAACAAACCATCAGTACAACTTTGTTAATTCTGCATAGAGAGCCTTAGAGTCCTCAACCTTATGTAATACTGAGGGAGCAAAATGTAAACTGTTGAATTACCCCCCAAAAAGAAACAGCAGCGTTATTGAAAAGCCACAATCCTTTATGGGATCTAACAACCCACTGCCCATCCACTTTGGTTGTTGAAGAGTTGAGGTCAGATCACTGTCATTACCGTTCATCTGTAACAAGCTTATAACACTGTATGCTCAAAAATCTAAATAAAAGGTGATAAAGACTGCAACAACAGATAATGACAGTGTCAGTGCATCTCACTGAGCTGGGAAGGCATCAGAAGTTACATTCCTTGTAAACAGCATATCAGAAAATGCAAAAAATAAGGATTGTGTCTTTAAAATAACTATTATGTTATATTCCCACGATTTATCAGTACGCAGAAATGCTTAAAAATACAGCTGTTCACTCCCTGTTAATGAAACCTTACATCATCCCAACATTAAATGTTCAGTTTGTCTAAGTATCAGCAGATGTAAGATAAATACCATTGATTCCATGTTCCCTTCTTCTCAGTACTCACAAGTACAGTATCAAAATACACATATTTAAAAAGAAAACAACATCTAAAAAAAATCCACCCACAATCTCTCTGGAGGGTTTCATAACCATGGCAACAGCAGGAGTCATGACAACATGGCTCCACTTCCACACTAACACAGGCAGGAAGTGGCCACGACACCATTCCCATCAACTCCTCGCCCTTGCTGCTAAAATACTCCATAAATAAAAGTCGTACTCAAGAGTTTTCTTGTTCATTGGCATAAAAGTAATAAAATCCAGTGTCTCTGTCATACAACCACTTTTCCCTTGATGTCCATCTTGGTGTTTTCACTTGCTTTGCTCGACTGCTCCTCCGTGAGAGTGATGTAGGAGTACACCAGGCTGCCCGCGATGCTGCCGCAACACAGGAAGAAGTATACAAACATATTAACATCAGTGTTTAATTCAGCCATCTCATACAATAACAAAATAACAGTGAACTGCAGGACACTGGTACTCAATATCCAATGTTGTGGATTAAGAGTTGCTGGCAAAATTTGAATTGAAACTACTGAATTGAATGACGTCATTTATGTCATCAGAGGTAGATTTAACATGTTGCAGTTCATCACCAATCGCAAAACTGTCAGTGTTTCCCAACAAGAGCCAGCATGCACATATGAATTCCTAGAGCCGTGAGATACAGCAAGTATCAGTAATATCTGTGTCAGCATTGATTCCCCCCCTTCTTCATCAGTAACAATGATAACCAGATAAGAGTTGACGATTCTGAGCGGAGGACAGGCTCAGTACCGTTAGGATCAGGGCTGTGCCATATGGTAGCATCCATGATACAATAGGATTTATAAATATTGGAACAATAAATGGAATAAGAATTGGAAAAAAAAATACTCAAAGTGTGAGCAAAGTCAAGACTTTAAGTTAAGTACAAAAAAAAAAGAGCTCTCCTCTATCATTTGGAAATGATTTGGCAACACATTTTCTGTAATTTGCAAGTTGCGTTGGTAAGCTGTACCAAGAAAGGGTGGAAATGTGAAAAGAATTTGTTCCACCACCTCAAGCACAAACACCATCAATGGGAAGAGGAGATTGTAGCAGATGTTAGTCCAGAAAGAGTAAAAAGCTCCTTTCATTCAAATGTAATCTGTCTGCCAGTGGTTCTCCCTACACTGAAAAAAGTCATCATTCATTCAATTTATTATTTATTTAGCTACCGCAATATGTAAGATATTGTGATACTGTTTTAAGGCTACAGTATATTGCCCATTTCTCATTGTCTTAGTTACATGAGAAACAAGAATAAGCATCAAACTGTTAAGATACATGCTAACAAATGAAAATGGTGTATATGTCATGTAATGGAACTATGAAAAAACAAATGTTCCTCAGTGACACATTAACCCCTCCAGGCACAGGCGAGGAACAGGTTTCAAAATTTCAGTGTGTTTTTGTCTCCTCTCACTCAGTTCTTTCTTCTAGGTGTACTAAATCCTTGTGACTACAGAGGTCTGCATGCAAGTAAATTACTACTGTGAAGCCACCATTCCTTGTTTTGCTCTGACTGATATATATTGAATTAAATAAATTACAAAATACAGGGATTTGTGAATATTTTATGCCAGTCATTTTCACAAAAAGCAACAAGAATATCTAGAGTAGATTTTACTTTTTACCTCAGGACCCAAATATGTGTGACAAATTCCGTGTCATGCCCAGATAAGCAGCAGAGGAATAATCAGGGTATTGCAAAAGTTATTACAATACATCCTCTGGGGACTATGACACAAAATTTCATAGAAATGCACCTAATAGTTTTAGCAACAATTTCATGGACCAAAGTGACAGACTGACCAAGCAACACCTAAATCAGTTATATTATTAGTACACAATAAAAAATTAACATGGCTGAAAGCCGTGTGCATGAGAGGATACTGGAGAAAGATTCTGCTTATGGTCTCAAAACGACTTGGGAAAAACTTGGCTGTATTTAAAAAATGTGTGTGTCTATGTAGACAACTACATATTTACGCACACATAAAAATGTGACTTCATACCTGATATTCAAACCTATGAAGTTGGTCCAAGAGAAAATGTAGTCTCCACTGAACACCATGCCAATGTATGTCACCAGAACATTCTGCACAACAGAGAAAATATTATCTTTCTTTCTTAGCTTACTTTATACAGCGTTAGTGTATTTAACTCTTACTTCATACAAATCCGCAGCTTACCTTGATGCAGCCCACTATCGTAGTTGTTAGTGCTGAGTTGTATTGTGTACAGAGCACAGTGGAATACATCAGAACAAATCTGCAAAACAACATGTTATCATATTTCAGATGGCGCAACATTTATTTAAGCATGAAATCTGATTTTGCAATATTGATGCCACATAGACAAAGGGTCATTGTGGGATTCACACCCAGTCAAACACAGGCCTGTTCAATCCTAGTCCGTCTTACCCCATGATACATGAGAGAATGAACTGCATGAGGAATAACATATCTGACCAACCGTCATATTCCACTGCCTAAAAAGAGAAGCATGGCATGAGAAACAGCAAATTTCTACTAGTGAATACATGAACATACACTTAAATGGTGAACAAAAACTGGAGTAAAGCTAGATAGATTTTAAATTCATTACTTATGGACAAGTCTGGTCTGACATTCAGTGAAATGAAAAACACGGAGATTAACAAGGCACTGCTGATCCCATTTTAGGGAGTTGATGGCACAAGAAACACAAACAGAGAAATCCAACTTTGTGTCCAATAGCTTTGAGAAGTAGTACTCTGTATCTCTACAATGGCTGCTCAGTCCAGGGGAGTTGTAGGCACTGCTGTAATAACTTTACAAGGTGCATAATAGCAGCTTTGTGCCTTTCTGGCTGCTGGGCCCCAGCTGGGCAAACCAGTAGGTCTCTGCCAAAACTGACCAACAGACAGACAGCTCATATTTTCGGCACACCCATGCCTTCACATATGTGCATTCACTTTTAAAGCTTAAACCATGCAACAACTGATATCTACAGAGACCGTAGCGTAATTAAAATGACATAACTTAACAGTTTAGCTATTGCTGTTTAAAAACTGTAAACAAACGTGAATAAAATGAAGATTACAAAAAGATCGTATTAGGCCAGATCAAACAACAGAGGTGTCAAGCTGCTTACCTTCTGCATATCTCCAGTCACATGAGCCAACAGTAGAGTGGGAAGTATCATAAATAATGCATTATAATACAATAAACCATATTTCCCTAATTCCTGTGAGAAAGAACATAAAAACACAGGCAAAGAGCAACATGAAAAATAAGCAGAGATGGAACAACGGTTATTCACAAGTCATTCAGTGCATTCCTCATTAACTAGCATGCAGATGTCATGCATGGCTAGCCCACTGCGGTACCTAGAACCCCGTTTGCATTCATCTGATTCTGTTTCACATGTCTGAATCTTTCATTTCCTCACAATCTCACACACACACACACACACACACACACACCTCTGTTAAGCTCAGTGCCAGCAGATGGTGCACTACAGACATCACAAACTAAATCTGGATTCAGTCCTGCCTATGCTGTAATGTGAGCCAAGTTGCCTTATGAGACACATAACTAAAACATGCTACAAGCCATTTCTGTCTCAACAGTCAAACAGGAGGTATTCTAAATGCTGAAAATAATGCAAAGACATGTGTAAAAGTATGATAGTGATAGAACATGTTTAAAGAGTGATAATGACACCTACTTAGTAGGGAATAAAAAGAACCAATTCAAAATGTTTGTGTACACCGAGTTCCTTGGAGTAAGACACTGAAGGACAGTTTGGGTTCTTTAAATTCAACATTCAGCTCAATGTCAAAATCAGCTCATACCCCACAATGGCAACTATTCATCACATGATGCTGCCACATACCTTTGCATCTAATTTTTGTTTCACATAGGCTCCATTCGCTGCAGTCAATACATCATTCATGAGTATGAACACATAGCCTTGCAGGTCAAACGACAAATCAGCCCTATGAACAGAGATGAGAGAAAATGACCCAAAGTGTAAAGGAGGTAAATAAGTGTTCTGTCACTAATGATTTAGCTTTGGGTATGCTCTGGTTCCTTTAACTACACATATACATGTGCCTAATGAGCTTAAAAACAAAATCACTTAAGTGAGGACATATGTCAGGACAGGACAAGCCTTTGTAAAGAAGGCAATTCTGGTTTGGTTAACAGCAGGAACACCTGGATGCAGCAGAACTTACATTGCGGCTATAAACGCCCCGAGGATCATTGTAAATACTGTCAGCTGGACTGGCCTCGAAAACTTCTTCCTGCAAAAGGCCAAACAGTAGAGCAAGTAAAAAGTTACCATTACAGTATAAAGAGAAAGGCTTAGTGTCTTCTACTTTAGAGTGTCCCACTAGGTGCAAGGAGTGGAAAATGACTTAGAAACGTTGGCCATCTATCACATGCAATCTTACTTGAGCAGAAATCCCTCAGCCAGCATTGTGAATAAGATGGAGAACCTCCTGAGGACAGTAAACATGGGCAGGCTGGTGGAAGAGAACATAAACTGTCAAAGTAAATTGTCAAATATTAAAATTCAACTTGGCCAAGCCTCAACAGCCATGCCCAATGAGCTCATGAGAACACTGAATGGACTTTCCTTTAACCATAATCTGACTTAGAGATTGCGACTTACTTCAGCCTTTTGGTTCCAAACAGACCAGTGATTTGATTTCCCACATAAAGGAGAGGTAGAGGAAACGTCTACAAAACAACGTAAACAAGAGGGAACAGCCACCAACCACCATGTTAAACTGTTAATTAGTTTTGAGCTGTCTTTCTAAGGGATATTGAAATAAATTAAATAACTCAATTACTTTTGTACAACACAGAGAAAAGATGGATGGATAGCTGGGTCTCACCTTGCGAGGTATGCTCTCGTCAAAGTCTGGGAAGCTGATCACCTTCGCTGCCTTGCCCACCCACAGCACAATCACTGTGGCCAACATCTGCGCACACACACATTCAGATGAAAATCACTTTGAGCTCAGCCTGCTTTCAGTGGGTGATGAGTGTTTGGCTAAAAAAAGGGGAAATCATTTCACTTACTTGTCCTATTCCGACACATATTGACGAAGGGAACCTGAAACAGAGAGTCCCCGTTAGTCCCAGTGAACCTCACGGCTTACAGGCTGAGAGCTGCAGCTAACCTCGCATGCTAAATGCTAGTCACTGACCCTTTTCTTTTCCAGTCTGTACCACAACGTTATCCTCACTAGCCAAAAGTTGTCGTTAGCTAATAAGCGCCACTGTGTCGGCTCAAGCCAGCATAACTTCTAGTAGCTAGGTTAGCTAGCGTGGTAGCTCTTCCTTAACCCGTCAAAGAAGTTAGCCAGAGAAACCCGTTACCTGTAGTTAGTCAGGACACTTTTGTTCACCACGACGATGAGAAACGAGCTCAGTCCGTAAAACCCAGCGGCAAACAGCTTCACAAACAGTGTCAGAGGTTTGTCCGCCATCCCCGACAAGTTCTCATTCCTGTCTGAGTGTCGTCTGCTCCCCTGCCATCACTTCACCGCTATATACACACACAACACGGGGACGTCGACGTTTCCCAACTTCCGCCGCCTCGAGCCTGAAGATCACAGAGCACTGAGTGATCTGAATTAACAGTAAAGTGCGGGTCTTCAGCACAAAACACTGGTCTCCTCCGACAAAACAAAAAGAAGAAGAAAAGCTAGTACTTATACACGAAGCTGAAAATACGAGCACGCATTATTACTGCTTTGATAAATATAGGTTGGAAACATAAAGCTGGAGATGGATGGAGATGGTTTCTGCTCCTTTTTACTCCCCCCATAGTTTTATCTCTGGATGTTATGAACGAATGAACGACAGCACTTCCTGATTTTAACCTTAGTTACTTGTGATCGATATGATCCAGTAACAAATGAAAAAGCTCCTTTCATTCATTATTTTTTAATAATTTCTCTTCGTTGTTACAAATGTTTTACTCTATGTTATAGTCTACAATGGGGTCACATGTAACACCTGTAATTAAAGTTCCTACATCAGTCATATTTCAGCATTTGTATAACATTCGTATTTACTTGTCATACATGCATGATAACGTATTATAGTAAGTAAAACAAATAAAACTTTATTTTTAAAAAGACAGATGTTACATTTGATCGTGCAGTTGGCGTAATTTGTAAGGCAGTATGGGTTCAAATGTAACAAAAACACATACAAATAGATATTTAAATCTGTTAAACACTCAAATATTGAAGTATAAAAACATACAATATCAATATCAATCAAAATTGCTTAATGGAACCATTGTATCTTACATCCTTCCACTGACACAAAGTCAAGATAATCATTGTGATAAGTAAACATTAGAAAATAAAATATAAGTAAATATTTAATATTAAAAAATGCCTTAAGATTCATTTGAACAAACAAAAACATAGCAATTCTTTTCACATTTCTAAAAATATACTTTCTTACCTCTAAAAGTGTAATTTGTGATAACATTTGAAATCCTTCAGTAAGAGAAGAGCATTGCTTTTCCCCACACAGGCAGCTCAGCATGTCCAGAACACAATATGATACAAACTTGTTTGTGATTGTTCGAAAATGTATGTGTTACACTTGACCCCACTCTCCTCTATTTAAGTTGTAAATAGATAGTAAGTTTTATATAGCATATACTCAATCTAAATGACCAGTTTGTATGAATTTCTTAAAACAATAATATTACTATTATGGTGAAACTGTGCTCATCATTTATCGCAAACATTATCATGGCAGACAAGGGAATGTTTACTGTTCTATTCAACCACAGGATGGAGGCAAAATACATACTTAATGAACACCACAGCCAATGAAAAGTTTTGCATTTACAGTATATTATATTTCAAGTTTTCATTTCACTTGCTGGAAACAAGTTACAACCATAAACTATGGCATTGCCTTGAGTTACAGTTCTCTCTTTGTAATTACTGTTTAGGCCAATTTATAGCAAAAATGTACAAGTTTTGCACAAATCCGCTTGTTTGAATGTACTGTATGTATGTATGTGTATCCTTTAATATGGCATAAAGATATTTTGTATTTTAATGTTCTACCTATAAAGGGTATTTACAAGAATATATTAGAACTGACAGTCACATGCAGCTGGTTCAGCTACATGCATTGTTGCAGTTCAGATCTGCTAATGAGAGGAGACTGAAAATTCCCTCCTCACGGGGTCTCCGATCCCAGTCAAGTCTATTTTCCTTTGTTGTCCCCGGCTGGTGGAATGACTTGCCCTGCTCCATTCGACTAGCCGGGACTATCACCACCTTCAAAAAACATTTGAAAACTCACTTGTTTAAAAAGTATTTCAAATGAGTCTTACACACACACAAAAAAATTGTCTAGCACTTAACATTTCCTAGCATGTTTTCTTCTTGACAAGTTGCGTCTTATCACGGCTCTTAGTTAGTAGTAACTCATAATTTACAGAACCCGAACGGTAATTTCTTGTGTCTTCTCCTTGTAAGTCGCTTTGGATAAAAGCATCTGCCAAGTAAAGTAAAGTAAGTAAAGTTCACTGCACAAAGTTCTTTAACTGTACAACCTTACCCAGACTTTGGAATCCCGTGAGTATATGGTCGTTTTAATCACTGTTATTTTTCAGCCATTTAGTTCTTGATACATAAGATTAACAGTATGCATGTTAGTCTCTTGAGAGGACTGTAACATGTGACAGAGCTTTCATCCATGAGCAGAATGAAGGCCAGCTTCCTGACCTGACCTTGCAAAGGCCCATGTGTATTTTGGCAGGTGGTTGTGGGATAAAAACCTGACGTGTCTCTGATAAGAAATGTGTCTATACATGTGCCACGTTGTCAAACATAGGGCACAGTTGTTGAGTGAAACCCTCATTCATTCTTCTTTTTAAGAAGAAACAGCAGGGGACATCTGATCGGAGCCATGTCTGGATTGAATGCGTCTGTCGGTTACTTCCTGGCTGTTGTGATTTTTGCAGCTTCAGTTCGAACGCTAGTTAAAAAGTGGCCACGGTTTAGCTTCGTTTTGGAGTTTGCCTCCTCTTTCATGCTGGTGGCATGTTGGCTGGAGGTGCAAACTGTTGTGGAGGTGGGTGAGTGGGCTGGGGGCTTGGGTCCTGATGTGACTGTGACCATACTGTTTGTAATGCTGCTGACCCACGGTATGATCTGTGGTGCTGCTTCAGGGAATCCCAGTCTGGTTGTGTTGAAGTTCTTGCAGCTTGAGGCCACCACCCTGCCCACTCTGCTGGCTATTGCAGCCCAGTTTTTTGGGGCCCACCTCGCCATTCTTGTTGCTGTGTATTACTGGAGCCTGGAGCTGACAGACATGCACATGATCAAAACCCTGATGGCTAGAGAGTGCAGTACATCTCTGATGGTCTCTGTGCTTCAGGGCTTTTTCACTGAGTGTGTTTGCGCTCTCATCTTTAACATCATCCACCTGAATCTGCGGCGCAGATCAGCTCTGATCCGGGTGCCGCTGATTGCTGTCCTTCTTACTTTCTTGTCCTTTTCAGGTAAGTTTTAGGCAAACCTTGTCCCTCCTTTATCATCTTTTTATAAAATACATTTAAAAAATAATAATCTTCAAAAATAATCAAGAAACCTAATGTTGTTAAAACCGACAAGGGCTGTACTTCAATTACTGCTTTTTCTCACAATGTTATAAACTCTGCACTACTTGGAATTGACTGCACACAGTTTAACATGTGTTTACACATATCAGTAATGATGACTTCATTGCCCCCACCTAAAGCATATAATCCGCTTATTACCATAACCCATGAAGATTCCCATATTGTCAAAGAGTTTAATGTCACCCTTTTTTTCTTGTCATGCAAAGATGAATTTTTCAATCAGATCTTTAGAAGTTTGTTTTGTAGATGTTTCATAAAACACTGTGTCACTTTGACTCCGCTGCTTTTCTCACCAGTAAAACAAAGAATGACTAACATAAACTTACATTTTCCATTTTCCAGCCAGAGGCTACACTTCAGCTTACATTAATCCATCGTTGGCCTATGGCCTCACCTTCCACTGTCCTGGATTTACCTTCATAGAGTATGCAGAAGTCTACTGGCTGGGCTCTCTAACTGGTAAATTAAATGACTAAAAAATTAAATAACCATGTATAATACATTTGTTTTCAGTTCTTACAGTAACTGTCTGTTTTCTAGGCATGACTATGGCCCTTTTGTTGTATATGGGTCATGTTCCAAGGATTTTTGCCAGGAACCTACTATATTTTCAGAAGACACGTTTCAGAGTGCCAAAAGGAGAAAAAGCAGAAAAGAAGAAAATGTAATGAGTTTTTTTTTAAATGAGTTTTTTAATGAAACTTTGGGAAACATTTTGATAACAAATGGTCAGTGGCTGAGAGATCGCTTCAACATAACAAGCCTATGCAGACCATGTAAAATATCTGGGATAAACAATAACTTAAATTAATGCAATCTAGTTGCTCTATTACTGTCATCTGCTTTCAATAAAATAACTTGAGTATCTTTCCTATGGAATAAAACTACGTACGACAGCAAAACTGGATCCACACAGCCCTGTTTGAAAAAACACAACCCTTCTCATTCATTTGAACTGGTGAAGTGTGTTCTTGTGGCGGAAACCAGCAAGGAGGAGGGTTTGCCAAGTTCGATCTGGTTCAGCCTTTTCTGCAATGCAACATGATGTCATCTGGCAAGCAACCACGTAGTACAAGCGTAATGGTTTATGGTGGATTACTTTAACTACGCCACATTTCTGCTGTTTACCTAGAGATCATCACCACCAAAGACACAATAGTTGCAGCTATAACTTTTCAGACTTATAAAATCCTGTCTGTGGCTATTACAAACCACTGTGTTATCTTTTAGTGTCTATTAAACTTAAACATAGATCTGTTCCTCAAATTGGACCTCAATGATTGTACTTTATTGTAACACTGGCACATGAAACAACACAGATCCACCAGTGCAGCAGTTTACATTGTTTTAACTGAAGTAAAGGTCTGTGTGAGACCAGTCTTGAAATCTGCCACTTTTAAGATGCTACATGGGGCCACCTGGTGGCAGACAGCCGTACCAGCTGCAGATAAACATTGAAAATGATCTCACAGAGGCCAAAAAATTAATAAAACAATGTAAAAATTTATGAAATACAGAAGTGATAAGCTGGCATTTAAACAATATCTAAATACTTCAAACTGTGACTAAATAAGCTACATATTTTCCCCCCCAAAAAAGAAAAAAATATAAGAAAAAGATATTTCACAGGCAGAACAGGGGAACTGCTGCTATGTGCTTGCTGCACTCTTGGCAGTACTGGGTTTAGAAGACTGTGGCCCATCAGGTTCTGTGTCTTTTCGCTGACTTACAGTAGAAGGGCCTGGATCTGTGGGTGAAAGACAAAGAACAATAACAGTCTGTACTCCTTAAATATTTGGTATCCACTTTGCACAAACTGTTGTTTTGAGGTGCCAGTGGAGTTAAACATTAAATGTTATAAGAAAAGGTACAAAGAAAAAAAACAAGGTTCATACTACATGTTTCATTAGGGGGTATTTTAGCTCAGCACAGCAGGTTTATGGAAAGCATGTGGTTTGTAGTGTTACAGTAATTTTGAGGTTTCTCACCTGGCTGCTTTTGTTGCTGCAGCTGCGCCTCTGGACGGTCTACCCATAAATAATAATCTGGATTATTTAGCAACGCCTTGCTCTGGCCACAGCTCAGGCACCTCATCACAGTGACGCGAGCTTTACAGTTTTTTCCTTGTGAGGCAAAGTTAACAAAAAGAGTCAAATCTACCTCTGAGACACATAAATCAACTGACTAAAACCCTCTGGAACACCTAATTATAGCCAATAAACAATACAAGCTAACATGGCCAATATAAACAGCAGTACATCAACCGTAACTCTAAAGGGCAAACTTACTGCGCTGTCTTGTTGTAGCACTTACACCGGGGATGAGCAATGAGCAGCACTTCTTGCATAATGTTCTTTTCACTGATGGGTCTCTGAAACAAAAGTAACTATTAGCTGACTGAAATGGTTTATGGTTGGAGTGGTTAGACTTAAAGAATAAAGCTGTTGTCTACAAATCCTATTAAAGTCCACAACCTATATATATATTTGCTGTTTTTTTTCTTCTCAGATTCACTTTATTTTTAATGCACATTTGAAAACAACTTGAAATACAGGAGTTGACCAAAGTGCATAACACAGTAAATACAAATATGTAAAAAACAAAAACAAAACAAGCCTAGAAAAACTTAAAGATCAAATAAATAAAACAAGATTAAATTAGTGAGATGACAATGCACAAGAAACAAATATAAAATACTAAAATATTAAGACCACTAAGCACATCCAGAGGCCAACTGGATATTAGTGTGGGTGAAAAGTGAGCAGGCTGTGAGCATCTGAGAACTAAAGTACAGCAAAAGTGCTTATAGGGTGGAAATAAAAACATGTCATTTTAAAAAAGTGATAATGTCAAAGAGGATAGAGAACCTGATGCACTGGTGGTCAGAGACTCTAAAATCCTCCACCTCTAGAGAAACTATGGCCCAGAACCAATGTAAATACTAAGTCCAGAGTTTGTCCACTTTGAGGTGGTAAAAACAAAAACAAACAGGCTCAAGTGACTCACTCCCACCTCTGCCCACAAAAATAAAACCAGCATGTTCTTATGCGAGAGTTTGACACTTGATGTATACTAGAAATGTCTTAATAAAACTGTAAAAAGCTAACAAACACTGAATAAGCTTGAGCTGGATTCAACTTACTGTCTGAGAACTAAACGTCTTGCAATGGTTTTCTGCGTGAAGCAGTAGAAACGAGCCAGCTCCACGTTTTCCGGGTTTTGAGTTAAAACACAATGTGCAGCCTGTGGACAGAGAAAGGGAAGCGTTAGGTGAAATCATTAAGTGCTGGGCTAACGAAGTAGCTAACATGTTAGCCATGTGTCTGCTGCCGATGGCACTACAACATCGATTATCTTTAAACATACAACTTAGTTCCTACCTGGTACAGATAGTTCAGTCTTTGGTACGCTTCTTTATCTTTCAGGTGTAATGCCATGACACACAAATGCCAGGAAAGCCACAATCTTTAGTTTTATCCTGCGGCTTGACCTCCACCAGTATCAATAACCGTTACACTTCCGAGTCAATCTTTCAGAATAAAAGCACATGAGAACGTTATCGATGGAAGTCAATAATAAAAAATGAGGGTATTTTACTTCAAAGTAAGTGGTTAGTTACACACGATTTATGTCCACGTAGCTTTAAGGAACGCAGTCATGCTAATGTAAAACCAACACAACACTGACAATAAATGAAAGCAGTCATTGGTACCACTAAGCATGAAGTCTAAATAAAGCGGGTTATTAATTTCACATGAGGTTTGGACAGTTTGTCCTTTAAAAAATGTTCATCATTTAACAACTGTATTTTGTATTTACTCAGGTTATCTTTGTGTAATATTAAAATCTGTTGGATGATCTGAATCATTTAAGTGTAACGAATATGCAAAAAAACAAAACAAAAAAAATTAAGGAAGGGGGCAAATACTTTTTCACAGCACCGCAAAAAGTGTCACTTCTGTCTCTTCGCAAATAAAATGTGATTTTGCTGCACACCAATCACTTTCACACCCAATTCAAAAGGCAAGAAGAGTTGCATTTATTGGCGTGCAGACAAGGTGGTTAGTCGTCCATAAAAGAAAATGTTTTGTCTTTGCCAGCCTTTGACTGCTAACCAGTATGATATGGCCACTTTTTTTTCCAAACTAATTATTAAGCACATAATATACACATGGGAAAAGCGCATTTCTTAAGTCAAAAAGAACAATAAGGACAAAGCTCAACATACAATACTCATTTTTAATAACAATTGGGAAGAAAGCAGAAACCCTGTCAATCTAACACTTTAATTTGCCTGTAAGGTGCATCTCTGGTATCAGGACACTAGTGATACAGGGGAAGAACTGGTACAGTAAGTCTGTCAGGTCTGGCAGTCGACCACAGCACATGTTCATGATGACAAATGCACTGAAATGTTTCCTATAAAACTGGTAAGAGAAAATGTCCATAAAACACGAGTTGATGTGGAAATAGCAAGAGTGTTCATTGAATGAGACCCATTATATAACAGGAAGGGGGACAAATATGAAATTCAAGTATCAAAAATAACTAAGACACTGACAAGCTGAAAAGGTAAATTACAAAGGTAGTAAAAATCACAGGAAAAGAGACATTGACACAATCAACAATACATTAGGCAACACTTTGCATTTGTGTAAGGCAGTTGATTAAAAAAACTAAACAGAACTAGGCATCTTCTTCATTCCAAGTTAAATACAAGCCTAGCCTCATCCCCAGGAGATCTGATGTACAAAAAAAACTATGCCTGACTCTGCAACTAAGCACTTGAGTTTGACTTGTCTTCTGACATCTGAGTGAGAATAGAGTTCATATGGACAGCGGTGGGGTTGTGCTCTATATTTTTGGTCTTTTTCACAGTGAGGTTTGTCAGGGCTTATAAGGCTGGTGCATCAAGAGTGACAAGTCACTCTCAGCCTATTGTCTGGCACAAAATCTAAATGGTTGGCACATATCTGTGCACAGCATCATGGGAAGGCAGAGTAGCTAGTTTAATCAGCTAACGACTGCCCTTCATGGCCTCCTTGGCTGCCAGGATGAGAGGTGTAAGACTGGAGAGGGGCTTCGCCAGCTTCAGGAACGGGTGCTGCACAACAGGACAAAGATCAACATAGAGGTGGAGAAGGAAAAGATAAGTCAGTAACTCAATTAAAAAGCAACTTTAATTACCACCAAACAGTTGAATGAAAATTAAAGTCAATAACCTGGAGCAGCTCTTTGCCTCCACCTCTTTTCTCAACATCCATTTCCAGGCAACGGTTGAGGAAATCTCTGAAAACTGGAGACAGCTTTTCAGGATTCTGAAGCTCGGGCGTGCCGTTTGTGGCAATCAGGTATAATGCCTACCAAAGGGAAGAGATGCGAGAAAGAGGAAAACAGATCTGTGAAATCTAGCATCAGGAAATAAGTTACTTTGCACAAGGTGAACCAAGTCAAACTGGTAAGGTCAGAAAAGTCTGTTGTATTCATGCAGTGCAAAAAAAAAAGTTCAAAACTATTCTTTTTTTTTTCTAAAACACAATGTAGAGTAGACAGGTAGCACAATCATCACAATATAGGACAAAATCTAACATAAAATCACAATATACAAAGCACACAGCTAACACACAACAAGCAGGCAAGCAGCACAGACAGTTAGACAACATAGTGTCACTGTGAAGAAGCCAGACAGACAAACCATACTAAAGATTAGTCCCCCAGTAGGACCAAAATCGCTCTCTACTCACTCGTAGTGGGTTCTCGTTCAGGTAGGGGGGCTCTCCTTCAACCATCTCAATGGCCATAATGCCCAGTGACCAAATGTCTACTTTAGGCCCATAGGCCTTCCTGGTCACCACCTCAGGGGCCATCCAATAAGGCGTGCCTACCATGGTGCTGCGTTTGCTCTGTTCAGGAGTGATCTGGGCACAGAAGCCAAAATCAGCTGTTGAAGAGATAGAGAAGAGTAAATACACAGCACCAGTGAAAGTGAAATGATGCTACTAGTACCAGCAGTACAGGACTTACTTAGCTTAACAGAGCCATCCATCCCCAGTAACACATTGTCACTTTTGATGTCTCTGTGGATGACCTGGTTCGCGTGCAGGAAATCCAACGCTTGTAAACACTGCAGATGTAGAAACATATGGGAGAGGACACTTATTGTTTCATCTGTTAACATTCACATGAAGTGGGACTTTCACATGCCACTGTGTGTAAAGCGTACCTCTCGGCAGACAGCAGCTATCTGGGCCTCATCCATACAGGTCTCTGTAACCACATCTGTCAGTGAGCCACCAGCCAGGTACTCCATTACCACAAACAGCTCCTCCCCCATCAGGAAACTGACGCACAGACAAATAAAATATTATATTGTACGTCAAATCCATCCATGCTTTTGCAACTAACCATGAGATGTCCTCCTAGGTTTAAAAAGCTGCCAATTTGTAGGTTTACTGTCACTTTTACCTGTCTAAAAAGTTGACAATATTTGGGTTCTTCAGCTCCTTCATCACTAGAATCTCATTTATGATCAGCTCCTTCTTCGGCTGCTTTTGCAGGTTGATCTGTTTAATGGCGACCTGTAGAAAGAGGCAGTGCAAAAGATCCAATTTTTAAAATGTCCAGAATTAGGCTACTGTCACTGTCTTTGATATAACTATACACTATAGGGTTAAAGGAATGCAGTCCAACGCAAATGTATTGCAATAAGTCCTTCCCTTTATGTAGGGGATGATGTTCAGCTTTTGTTGAGAGGTACTGATTCAACTGTCAACTCCTCTATTCTGTCGTGGAATCTGGGTAGTGTCATTGTTGACCTTCCTTTACGTCGGCAAACGAAATAGTAAAATTGCTGCATTTCTGTCAGCTCACCTTCGGTGTAAAAAGGGAGAGGGATCTTAATTGCTAAGGGATTTTCAGCTACAGAGATTAGTTCTCCTGGCAAACTATCCCACTGCATACAACGTACAAGCAGTTGGATGAAGACAGCAAAACAAGGCGGTGAACTACTTTTTGGTAAGTTTGACCAAAAGACAGTCCTGTGTTATGTTGCTTAATCTGATCTCAACCTTACTCCAACCCTTAACCAGTTACCTCTGCCTACTCTGGACGTGCATGGTGATTCTTGAGGGTCTCCCTGATTTTCACTGGATGAACAAGTTGCTCCCAGGAAACTTAATCAGACAACTGACATGTTTTACATGATGCACAACTTTGATTGAGTGCAATTAATGTTGCTAATGTGCAAAACAGTATCCACACTCTGTTTATCCACCATTATTGTTTTGAGAGTAAATCACATAGTAATCAAATGTATTTATGACACGTGTAATACATCATATTGGACTTCATGTTAAATGTCATGTCTCTAATGCAGGATGATGGAAGCTGTGTAAAAGAGCACTGGGGCAGTGTTCTGCCAGCTTTGCACTGTGCTAGTTTAATGTAAATGTGCAATGCAGTCACAAAGAGGGGTCAACTTAATGGCATTATACTGGGGTATCTGTCTAAAAAGGGTTAAAATATCCACATTTTTTCAACCGACAAACAGTCACCCTTTACCTCCTGTCCTGTGGCAACATCAATGGCTGTGAATACTGTTCCTGATGCCCTGTGAAAATAAGAAGTTATTTACAACACATTACTGCACTAATGTGTTATAAACATACAGAAATATGCTGCCAGGTGTGCACTCAACACTTGTGTTTAACAGCTGCCCCACAAGCATGATTCACCCAGTGGGGGTGTGACATGACACTTGACGTTAAACCTGACACTGATGATTCCAGTTTGGCTTTTTTAACCCCAGCTTTTGTCTAATTACACTAAACACCGATAATGTAACACATAGTTTTAAATATGGGGGCAATAAAAACCTTAATGTTACTATTAAAGCAATATTAGATAATACACTTAAATGCTATCACTTGTTCTATACACAACTGTGGGATTTGCACTTACCCCTGACCAATTTTTTCATATCTGGTGTACTTTTTCTTGGGATCTCCAATGCTGACTATGGTTCCTGTAAGCCACAATACAGTATGTTAACAAAATAGGAAATTAATGTGACAGAAGACATTAAACTGCTACAAGGTTGTGTCAATAGATATGTAAGATTAATGATGTTTACTCAGTTTGTCCATGATCTCCTCATCTGTCATCTTGCTCTTCTTTTTCTGTTTGTCTGCAGCCTTTGAGGCAGCATCTCCGTCAGGACACACGCTTGCAGCAGGAATGGGGTCAATAACAGAACGAGTATACACCTACACAACACACCAAAAAACAACCAATAAAAATGTGAAATCTTCTTCACAAATGATGTTTGAAAAGTGAAACTGGAGATGTTTTCAGTGAATCCCACACATGCAGTAATTAACATCAAGTTTTCACAAGTGACTCACACTCTTTGTGTGTTCTGGTCGTGGTGCCACAACAGGTGGAGGACTGTCATCGTCATCATCATCATCAATGTCTTTGATATTCGGAGATGAAGGTTCAGTGCCTTTTTTGACAGGCTAATTCACAAAATAAAATTGTACCCCTTGTAAGACATACATAGTACAAACAAAATAGCATGTGTTTAAAAAAAGCCTTGAAACACTTACAGACTGAGGTCCTGGAGTGAATGTGTCTTTTTCTATGACAGAAAAATACAAGACAAAGAAAAGAAAAAAAAAAAAAAAAAAAAAAAAAAAAGTTACAGTTACATGTAATCACAGACTAAACTAAGTGTTCTCAGTGTGTGTTAACAAATGGTTGCATTATCCATTATACTGCATGTTCAGTCATTCCGTTACATAGAATACTGAACAAATTAGTCTCCACAAAAGGGAAAATAAGCAAGAAATAACTTCTACAAAAATATAGGAGATGATCATTTACAGATTTGTGACAAAAACAAGCAACTGCAAAACCATCCCTCCACGTAATAAAAAACTGAATTTAACAACAAGACAGTAATTCATTACACACTCTAGACATCTTAAATCTAACTTGGCATCTCACCAGAAGATGAGAAGCTGAGGTACTTCTGACGGCCGTTGCCCGTGGAGTCGTAGAACTTAAGAACGTCAAGAACAGCCTGTGGGTTTTTCTTCTGCTCCGACTTAGTGATGTTTGAGGTCTGGAGAAGTCGTGCCCACTGCTCTGGCATACCCTGTGCATGACAAATATATACACAAAACAAACAAAATGTGTCAGGACGGTGCAGACCAAAATATAATGTAAATGTTTTGTTTTCAGCATTAGTCAGCAGGAGCACGTCCAGCAGCAGGAGTTAGTGGAAGACAAACGGTACACATAAGAATGACAAAACTGTGACAACTCACAGTGAATTCCCCTGTCACAGCATCAAACCCAACATGTATGGTGTGTTCAAAATCTGAAGGTGGTGAGATCTCTGGTCGCTCTTTGTCTCTGTCTTTCTTTCTACCACCTGAAAGTAAACACATCGTTATTGATAACAAACACTAGAAAAACTTCAAAGTTACATGTTTTTCTCCGGAGCCAAACTCTTCATCTGACCTTTTTCAGCCCCAGAGAAGATTGAGATGATCTTATTACGAGGTTTCCTCTCCTCAGGCACCGAAGGCAGAGGTTTAGAGCTGTGGTTGGCTGAGAGTGAGTCTTTGCCAGAGCTGGTACTGAAGATGGTGCTGCTCATTCTGACTGGAGGGGCAGGGGGTTTATCCTCAGGGTCGCCGTTATCACACATCACTAGGAAGTTGTTCTGAGCCGCACAGGGCTGACAGGACCGGGGAACACAGTGGGAGTGGATGGAGAGGGTGGCAAACAGAAAGCTGCGCTTACATCAGCATGCGTGTGCTCATGACTCACCACAGTAAGATGTGCGACGTGATGTGATGACGGCAGAAGAGAATGCACCAGCTATCTGAAAGAAAGTCAGACATTTAAGACCATAAACAAATGTAAATACTGTTAGATGATAAATAATTATGAAGTATTTCCTACCATAAAACAATGTCATGTTGTGTGCTAAACTCTTCATGCAGGGAAAACTGCTGCACAAAATACAACTATTTAAAAGGCAACTTCACTGATTTTCAGCTTGCTTCCTATGGTTCTAGTATGGAGAGTATATGCACGTACATGATTGGTATTAAACTTCTCTCTGTATTGCGTATATTAAAATATCTAAGGGCTTCTTGATTTAAACAAAACATGATATCTAAACCAGATGTTGTCATCTGAAGGAGATCTGGAGGAGCAGGTTGATCTGAAATGAAATACACTTAAAGGCAGGAAAGCATTTTAACAGAGGGAAATGTAATGCCATTCACATACATATGTTATCTCCAAACTAGAACTATAGAAAGTTGTAAATAGGTGAAGCTTCCCTTTAATGTACATACAATACACCTCCCACAGACTGGACAAGAAAGTGACTGTCTAACTAATGTCTAACTAAAACTGAGGCTGAGTCCAAATTACAACTTTCAAATCTGAAAGAAAGGAAAATGGTGAACAGAGCTAATTTCGAAAACAACGTTACCACTTCTCAGAGTCTAGTATTAGTCTGAAAGAAATATAAGAGACCATTTTTACCTAACCTTATGTAACGTTAGTGTCTTATGTGCCCTGTGTCGTATCTAAAGAAGATTAATAGATGAGATAAATGAAACAGTGCTAACTGTTCATCTCCCTGTGCACTTGATACATAAGTGGAAAAGCTAGCACTTCATTGATTATTGCTAAGTTAAAACATATCAACATCTCGATATTTAGCCCACTGTCTTCCCGTATAACAGAATTTCTGACATTTCACCTAGCTAACGTTATTCAAAAATGCCCTTCAAATAAGTAACAAGACGGGCGCTTAGCATGCTAATGCTAACATTTACTTACTTGGCCAACAAGTGTGCTAGCTGTAAGCTAACGCTAGCACGGCAAGCTACCAAGCAGCTTGCAATCCTAATTGATAAGTGTAAAGCGTTTTTATTAAAGGTGTTACCATTAACAGGACGTTACTTAGACAGCACAAAATAGGTTGCAAAGTAACAAACTAGCCAGTGAAATGTGCTTGTTATTGCAGGGTAACAAGACGACGCAGGAGCAGCAGAGCTCACCGGAGATCCCACACCAGTTAAACTTGAATAGTACTTGACTCCCGGACGATTATCGACGGTCTGGAAAACCTTTGTAAATCCTTTAAAAGTGCTTCCCCTGTAACGTCGGGCCTTGATGATTCACACCGCGTACAAATAACTTAGTAAAAATGTGACTATAACTATTTACAATGCAACTTTTCTTCTATCTTTTCGGCCCATGGATAATTCCGCTATGGCGAAGGGGAAGCGGAACTACCGACCCAGCCCTAGCCTATTCAATAAATGTTTCAAATGAATGGTGTGTGAAGTTTGTCTGCTATCGGAATCCAGACACTACAGCTCGTTTCCTAAACTGCACTGATAATACTCCGAGCACTAATGGCAGCTTTGGGAAAACTAAAGGACAGAAACAAAGTGAAACTTCACAAACTGTAAGTTAGTAGTTTAATTAAGTCGAAAAGCATTTGAGGTAATGTAGTTCATCATTTATAGGATGCGAAGAGGAGACTGATGAACATTTCAAGATAGTGTATAAAAATATAAGAATCCGGGCGCTGCTTAAATACTTTAACCCAATTCATACAAGCTTCAATGTTAATTATTTTACAATTTTGCAATCACGTCGCACTGTAGTATTTTGAATCATGATACACACTTTTATTGTCTAAATAATGATAATTCTTTAGCAGATTTCTAATGGGAGCAGCTCAAAGAGTTTGATGTCATACTATCACCCTGATTTATGTAAAATCTGTGCAACGTAATGCGCTCCCAATATGTGGTATGGACATTTGAAGGGATTTAATTATACGGTTATATATTTAATTACATAAGAAAATGTCACTATTGTGATATTTACTTAGTTTCCATATCATCAACATGTGTTATATGCTGTAGTTCTACTGACAGCTGACCTTTTGAACAACAGCAAACTATCAGCAAATGTATTATAGGGCTTTCTAATGGGCCCTAATATGCACTATGGTTTTATGACACTGCAATTACAGCTTATGATTCCTTTCTTGACAAAACAGACTAACACAATAGAACAAACACTTCACTGTCAACAACAGTTGGAACCTGATCTTTAATTCAGCAAGTAAAAAATCACCACTGAGCACACAAAACAGAGCGAGCAGAGCTTTGCTTTTTTATTATCCGGAGTTTAAATTTTGTTTGCAATTGGGTTAAAGACAAGAAGATGATTTGTGGCCACATCACAGTCATTAGGCGTTTCAAACTGAGTAAATAACTAGTGACATCTCTCACTGTGCCCTGGGCTATGTTCCTCTTTCTGAGCCAAGATTATAACAGGAGGAAAGAACAAAGGTACAGCAGTGAGTAAAACAAACATGTTCAATGTGGCCTGTTCCAAGAAGATTAACTAGGTTATCTGGATTCCTTTGCGAAGTAAAACCTGCACATGACACCTCTTCACTTATAAAAACTTGGACTGATGTAAAAAAGACCTGTTCTCTGTTTGCGTCATCTGAGAAGATAAGATGTTCGGTGCATTTCTCAGTTAAAATGATGCCTTTACACCTTTTTTTTATTTGAATGGTGTTATTTTTAGAAAAGCCTTTATAGCTGTAATAACTAAAAGGGACAGTCTCTGTTCCAAACTTTGATCATAATGATACCAGAATGATCTTGGTATCAGACGTACTGTATGTTAAGCATGGCTGTTGATGACTAGATTTGATGTTTCCACACGTGTTTGGACAGCACCACACAGCAGATCAGCGTGACCAGAAGAGTTCCACTGCATATAGGCATCACCAAAGACCCATCACCAACTGGAAACTGTAAACTCGTGGCGCCATGTTCCTACAAGACACAGCAAATTCTTCAAGTTAAAATTAAAAAGGAACAATCACAAATGTGTATGATAAAAACATTTTCTGTTAGGAGAACCACCTGTGGATGGTGCATTTTAACCCATGAACACATGCTTGAATTGTCAGCAGTGCAGGGGGCATCCATGGCAGTATGAGGCTCTAGCTTGTTGAGCTGCATACCTAGAAAGATGATAGTGTTTTAGATTATTCTGTGCATTTTATTCTGTGTTGAAAAGGCTTTTAATAACATACTTTTACAAATTATGTCAAAATAAATTTTGATCTCGAGGATCACTGGGTATTTTACCTTCCCTTTGCAGTCATCATAATTGTACCCTGAAGTCATGAGTTAGGTAAGGTCAACCCCCATCATCCAAAAGGTTAGGACAATCGGCAGTTACATGACTACAAAAAAAAAAAAAAGACAAGAAGAAGCTTGATCTGCTTACATTTTTCAGTCCGCAGCAGCAGCGCTGGAGGTTCTATGTTGACAGATGTAAATGTTTTCCCATCAAAAGAGGGCTCACTGTAGCGGCCATGTATTGGAATTGTTATTTTCAGCTGTCTAGGAGTTGGTCCGTCAAGGGTGGGATACACATAGGCAACAAATCCTGATGTCTTGTGAGCAGAAACCTCTAGATCAATGGCTGAATCTAGCAATATCTTAAAGAAAGTAAGAAATGTATGAATACATACAGTGTGGTTTACACTGGCTTCAGAAAATATAAATTATGCATTATTTGCACATTTTATTGTGTTGTAGATCGAATTTGAAGTATCGGATTTCTAAGTCTTTGAGTGTTCATAAAAAAGCACAGTGACCTCAATAATTGTGAAATGGAAATAAATGAAATGGTCTGAAACCACCAAGATTCTTCCTATAGCTTCTGAGTAACCGGACAAGCAGGGCCTTGGGTTGGGAGGGAAGTCAAATACAGAGAGGCCCTAAAGAAAATCTGCTCCAGAGTGCATGACACCTGAAACTGGGGTGACTGCTGGCCTTTCAACATGACCATGATCAAAAGCATTCAGCTAAGACAGGCCAGAAGTGCCATCAGGGTAAGTCCTTGACAAGTCCAAATCTGACTGTTCAGAGGGGGGGGCAACCAAAGCCCAGCTCACAAACTAAAAAATGAGTTTGAGAAGATCTGCCAGGAAGAGTGCAATAATAAATCAATTAAGGGTCTGAATGCTAGTGGAATAAATTTGCAAAAATGTCTATAAATGTTTTACTTTGTCATTGTGGGTTATCTTATAAATTTAGAGTAATGTAAATGTAGCTTAATGAGTACATTTGCAATTTAAAATTAAATCTATACCACAATAAAGTGCACAAAAACTGAAGGGTTTGAATACTTTTTGGAGCATCTGTATATCCACAAATACAGTGTGCTATTTTTCTGCTCAATTGCTTGATATTGGGAAAATGTTAGATTTCTATCAGCTTACCTGCCAATCACTATGATGACTCAGGGATGCAAGTTGGTATGGATCAACATAAACTCCTCTGGGCCATCTATAAATCAGCAAAAATGTGGCCTCACCGGTCACATCAGGGCTGAGCTCAACAGTGGTTGCCACCTCCCTAAAACATGACAAAAAACACTTACTGCTTTCTTTCACAATGAGCTCTCGAGATTGTTCTACTAAGAGTACACTTACCTGTGGAACCCCTTTTTGCCAATTTCCACTGACACTGATGCAGATTGAAGCCACTGCTTCAAGAGACCACAGTGACTTTTATTCTTGTCTGTACAAACGTGCAAATTACATTGATCAAAAATTAATTAATTAATATGTTTTTTTTATTTTTAGCTTTGACCAAGCACAGAAATGTTAAGTTATGAAGGAAAGTTGGGTTCACACTGGAAGACATTGAACTACAGAAAAGCTATGATAGGCAGAAATCTATTTGGCTTAATAAAGCTACTTAGAAAATGAAGTTCCAACTGCTTTGTAAAAAAAATGACCAAACTGGCAACGTAAAAAAATAAAATACCCCATTAGTCATGGGAAAGTTTAAAGAACGTCAGATTAAAACATTAAAAACTATAGCCAATTTTTTTTCTCAGGTGAGCTGCCAAACCAATTTCCTGAAATACCTTGAGATATTTTTTAATGCTTTTATGGACAATGTACAGTAACAGAAGGAAGTATGGCATAATAACGTTTAACAATGTAATGGAAGGAAACAGTAACATTAAATTCACATGTCAATATAATGCAGTGGTTCTCAAACTTTTTCTATCATTCCTCACTTGGCAGGAAGAAATATTTTCACGCCCCACCTCAACAAAACAATGACAGAAAAGCCTATAACATCACACTCATT
>JAUMHL010000021.1:6764153-6784242 GCA_032362345.1 Sandelia bainsii | reverse complement strand
TTGTTTTCAAACAATGACTGAAGTAAAGAAAGTCACTATTATGTAAATTTAAAAAATGAAATAAATTCCCTGATACTTTCTATCCATAAAATGCTGCAGCTTTGACGAGCGTGAGTTTTCCTCCAGGTCACTTGTGCCCGACTTGTCACCACCCTACACTTTGAGAATCACTGATATAATGACATAATGTTAATTTGTACAGATTTGAAAAACATATAAAAGAAAAGGAAAAACAATAAAATATAATTTATCAATTAAAAAAAAGCAGGGAATTAAGTTTTAACCTATTTATCTAAATCAGTGTGAAAATGTTTTAGGATGTCAGAAAACGTTTGTATTTTTTTCTGTTTACTAGACGTAGAGATTTTAAGTAGAATTTAAAAGAATTCTACATTTTTAAGAGGACAACTAATCAGGATTGTTTTCGTGTATGAAAACTTTAGCCAGACAAAGACTTACATACACATTCACAACTGAGTTGAGCAATTTGCTTTGCATGATAATACCAAACGTTTTATTGGCTCCAGAGATAGAAGCTGTTTTTTTGTTGTTTTTTTATCCATTTATGAATGTTAAGCCAATACGTTTTCGTAACATTGTTGTACATGACAAAAAAAAATATGGTCCGTGGTTTCAATGTTATTTTCACAAAGTGGGCAGATATTGGTTGGTTATCAGTACCCCTGAGACCTAGATCTGTCCAAACCAAGACAATCTCATTTCCCATTTGTAGTTTCACAAGTGAACTAACTGCACGCAAGTAATGTAACTACCTGAATCACCAGGAAAACATGAATATAGTTGAAATCCTGTAGCAGGCTGCTGCAAAACGTAGTTAAACTGTTAAATTAATTATATGTAGTTCACTCCTCCCCAACACTGTCAGTGAATGAATAAATGAAAGCAAAGTTATGATGACACACAAAACTAAACAACGATTAACCCTTTTAACTAAGTGTTTAACAACAATATTATACTTACCCTTTTCGATTAAAGAGTGACATTGTGATAAACAGGCCATTGCAGAGAACAGTACAAAATACATCAAAACAGTAATGGCGAAGCTTAATTAGCTTTTAACAACCTATTTATTCAATTTCTATTTCTCTAACTACAATTACAACAGCTACTCAGTTTTGAATTGTTTACGGAAGGATCATAAAGGCCCCTTTCGTAGTATCTTGAGGAGCTGCAACTGTGCCTGACTAAAAAACAACAATCGATTGCTATTGTAGAAAGCTCTGAGGCAATAAATATGTGTAAAAAATAGCTGTACTGTAATTATGCTTAATTATAATTACTTTTGGTGGTTACTGTTGATAAAAAATTTGGATATAGAAATATGTAATTCTAAATATAGGCAGGCTTCGGCGAAGGCACAAAGGTTTGACACCGACTAACGTTTCGTAGCCAGGCAACGTTCATCACCTCTGAAGCCGCTAATCTATCATTAAGACTATTTTAAATTTAGGCTGCTATGACAGATTCCCCTATAAATTACTGCTAATGATGGCTAAGGTCCATTAGTCTAAACCCCTAGTGGAGCTCTGTTTAAATTTTCTTCAGAAGATGCCTTTGGAAGCAAAGCGATGTGGAGTGCAGTTCAGCCCTCCCTCCGTAGTTATAATCTATGAACACAAGGAAACCAAAAAGGTGCGAAAAAGAATAATACCTGTGCGGAACTTTTCAAAATATTCTGGTAAGGCATTGTCATTATTTTCTCAGAAATGAAATAATTATTTATTTTACGATAGCATTGCTGTGTATGTTAAAAGGTTTTAAGATGTCAGAATAGAAAGTAACATGGCTGTAGCTACACATTTGGAGCCCAATAAATTACCCTTTATTAAATAACTACTCAAAGTAATGTCTGTGAAGATTCTCAGTCATCCAGGTCATGGTTATCCCAAAAAAGGTTTTTCCGTGGCAACTGGACTTGTTTTAGTTCCTTGAATACATTTTGCCCTCCATTCCAGAGGGCTTTCTCAAAGCAAAAACCTTTTTTGGGATACTCAAAGTAATATTTCTAGAATTCTAACATACCCTCTACACATGTTGAATTTTTATTTATCAATACGGTTCATTACCTCATTATTTCTTCAAAATACAATTTCCAGTTTAGACAACGTGGTGTAAAATGCCACAGGCTTTCAGGATAGACACAGTGTGCAGCTGCCACTGGGCACCACACCCTCAGGGGCCCCCAAAGCTCCAGAATTACTATTTGGCAATGAATCTGCCATACTTTGAGTGTGCACCACTCAAGAAATATGTACACTGCAATGAAAAGGACCTTAATAAAAGGTTTCATTGTTATGATTTTGAGGTCCTGTCTTGTCAGGTGCCCCATATCAAAACCTTTATTATTTTGGGTTATATACATTGGCAGAAAAATGCTGTTTCTACAATCTTAGGGAAAATAGAATGAGCTTGCTTTGTTTAAGATGCTGTGTCCACTGAACCAAGTTGATAGTAACGACAACAGGGGTCAATGTAATTTAACAAAGTGAGGATAACATGGGTTGGTAGGATCCGGCTAGCAGGTTAATCTGTCCCTATAGATTTTTTACTTCCACAGGAGTTTGACTCTTTGACCCTCTCTCTCTTTAACCTCCAGACTGCAGCATGGCTGCTGAAAGGCTGAAGAATCACCCTCGGCACAGGGACTACCTGGAGGGTGTGTCCCAGAACCAGCTGGAGAAGCTTCACATAATCCTGCGAGATCACATGCAGGGCTTCAGCCTCGAGCACAGCTTGGCTTCATTCCGCCTGGACCCTGATGAAGATCTGAACAAACTGAGCGATGAGGAGCTAGCTCGCAAGAAGGGCCAAATGGACAAGCTATTTGAGAAGAACCGCAGACACAAGGATGATCCTGACTTTGTTTATGACCTGGAAGTGGATTTCACCAAGTCCACCCAAGGAAGGTGCAGCTGGGATGATGAGTCTGATGATGGATTTTAAACCTGTAAAATGTATTCTTACTGTCATGAGTCTCTACAACTGATATTTCAGTCACTCTGGATTATCTATAGACTTTGTGTGGACCTGTGGATTATACAACTAATTGGGGCTGTTATTGTCGTAATTCTTCATTTGTAATTTGTTGATGCTTTTGGAGTGCCACTCACTAAATATCATTTATTATCCCTGACAACAGTAGTCTCAACACCAAAACCAATCATCTACAAGGTTGTATATCACCAGGTGTAAATGAAAAATATTAGCAATCAGGTGAGGAAAAACCATACACAAAGAGCAATAAATGAAATAATGCGTGAATACTAGTGAATATTTATTTGTTATAAAATACTGAATTTTACAAAATACAAAGACTTTGGCTTTTATTTGTGGCATACACTTAAATGAGTGACATTCACAGTTGAATATGAAAGAAGATGCTAAAATCCTATTAAATAAAATTTGAATGTTCACAATTAAGTGAGTAATACAACAAATAAATCTTTGGAAAAAACTCCACAAAATATTGTTTCATATCATACAAAATATATATCTATATTTTTCCTTATAGGATTTGAAGTGATGTACTATGGCAAAGTTTCAGTTCAGATAAACTATATCAGAAATCCAAGTCTGCAGTTTCAGACCTCATCAGGGGAAAAAATTCCTTCAAAGTGCTTAAATACCTCATTCAGTTGACAAGAGACACCGACTGACTGACCATTAGTACCACATTACATTCAAAGATGTCGCAGTATGTTTTTTTTTAATCAAGAAAATAATTTACACTGCTTTCCTTGTTTGGTTTAAGCTAATCAATTTTTTTTTACATCAACTGCAGTCATTTATACAGTGCCACTTTATTCCCTAAGGAGGTAGTAACTTAAAATCTGACACATAATTCCTTTTACCGTTATTTGGCAAGGATTTAAGTGTTTAAAATTATATTCTCAGCAGGCTGTTCCTTTGTTTAAAAATAGTTCTTTATAAAACTCATATTTCAAGTATGCTAAAGCCACAATCCAGGATTGATGAGTATGTTAGTAATGACAGTCATACACTATATGGCGTGAGAGGAATAGTTGATACAATTTTAACTCCATCACCCAAACCGATTTACTCAGACTGCACAAATAATATATAGGTGTATTAATTATTTCAAAGCTATTGGTCAAAGACAACTGTCTTAAAATCCAATAAAAGGTACAGTAAAGCCAATAGAGAGGGAATAGTGGTGCCACAAGCGTAGCTATACTCCAAATCCGGACAAGGCCTTTCAAAAAGCTGTATGACCCACCATTCATATGGAGAGTTACAGGATATATATATGTATATATTTTTACACTATTAAACTACACAAAATGCATACATTATTAGTTACTTATTTCTGAAAATGAGAAACCTCATTTTTTCTTCTTGTCCTGGGTGCATCTTGGACAAAACCTGACAGATTTAAACAGAAGAAAGAAAGAAAAGACATTTAGGCACTGAGTCAATAGGTATTAATAATATTAATAATGAAGGATTCAAACCCACATAATTGTGTAAACCAAACAAGGTCCCCTGAAATAAAAGCTCTTACCATTTTCCTTTGGGTTTGGTGGCGAGATCAACACAAGCAAAGTGAAACCACTCAATTGGACACTGAGAAACAAAGATGAAAAACAATGTCAGTATTCTGCAAGTCTATCTCAGTGCTGACATATACTGTAGAGACAGAGACAGACCATTCCCACTCACACCCATGGGCAATTTAGAGTCACCAATTAAGCTGAATGCATGGTTTGTGACTGTTGGAGGAAACTGGAGTATCTGAAGCAAACCCACACAAGCACAGAGAGGATGTGCAAACTCTACACAGAAAGGCCCATAAAGAAATGTGTCAAATATAATTTTAACAAAAAAACTAGTGAGAACCTACATCTGGGTTATCACATCCAATCATCTCTCCATATGACACCTGATGGCACAAGCAGTATGTAGGCTCATTGGGATCAACAGGCATGTCCAAAACATCTGATGGCTGCATTGGCAGGAGAGTGTCACTCAAGTCTGGGCTAGAAGACCAACATAACACAACAGCATGATTAGAATTAAACAAGATTAAATTAGGACAAATTAATGAGTTGGCTTCAATCTGACTAAACACTGTATTTATGAGAAATAATAAGAATTTCAAGTGTGATAAAAATTCGCAGTGGAGACTGAAGCTGACATCTAGCAGGGCTTTGACTTGACTGGACCAACCAAATCCAAATTACCTGTTTTTCATCTTTTTCTTTTTCGGAGAATCTTCATCAGAACCTTTCCTTCCTCTTCCCCTGGATCCACGCTTCTCTCTCAACCCCCGAGAATCACCTTCTGTGGAAAATACTCACATTTACACGTCTGTTTTCTAACATTTTATGATAAAAAGAATTTCATTTAGCCAACTCACTTTTCAGTGCTCTTCCTTCTGTACTTTCATAGCCGCTCACTTCCAGCTTCTCCTTTAGCTCATTTTCAAAACGAGCCAGGTCTGCATCCAGTCTGCGGATGTGTTTGTCCACCTAGAGTAAAAGGATTTTGTGTAGACCAGAACCTGACTTTGTGTATGGTTTGATTTAGAAATTATTTAGCACAACAAAATTTAACTTAGAACAGTTATTTGTTGATCATATAGAATCCTAATGTGAAAAACAAAATCAGAATGACAAGAAAAATATATGACTGACCATCTCGTATGTCTGCATCGCGAGCTGGACTTTGTCATCACTGAATTCTTTACACTTGCTGTAGGCATTTTGGATCTTCTGCAGGTGCTCCACTCTCTGTTCTGAGGCTAGGTTCTTCACATTTGCTATGTACTCTTCAGCTAGTTTGTCAATCTCGCTTTTCTTTTCTGAACAGAAATATAGTGATTAAAATACTGGAACAAATATGTTTACGACAAAAAAACTTCATGACATTAAATTATTACCTTCAGTCCTATTATCTAGGTCCCGCATCAAAGTGAAGTTTCTCTGTAGCTCACATGGTAGGTTTTCAATACCTAGAGAATAACAAAAAATTAGGAAGATAAAAAAGTCCACTCTGCTATTTTCTTCAATAAACTGATGCATCACTCATGTTATTTGGTTAAAATTATCATAATCACAGCCCATCCTGTGTTAGATTTTTTTCAGCAACATTAAATCAAATGAATGCATGACCTAAATCACCCTATGCTGCATCTGTATGGAGCTTATATACATTTCAGTTCACTGTTTTTATTGTATAGTTGAGTCAGAGCTGCTCGAACGTCAAATGGAACCAAACAGATGCAACAGGATGCCTTAAAACAATGTACAAAGGTGCAAATGTATAAAGACTTGGAAGTATTTTGCTTTAAAGCAATATGAACAGCAAATTACTAGCATTTAACTGCATGATATAAAAATATACTACACACATTGTTTAAATTAAAAACGGTTGCTTGAAGGCTGGTTAAGAGTTCCCTTAGGTACCATACAATGCATTCATTTATAGTCAACAAGCACTTGGTTTAAGACAGCTGTCTCTTCCTGTCCATCGTGTGCTACTACTGAGAGTTCAAGATGCATGTGCTGCTTTGAGATGTCTGTGCAAAAGAGCATTTAATACGTCGTTGTGCTAATATATCATGGTAAGGACAATATTTATCAAAAAATATATATACTGACGGTTGTGAACTGGCTCCTACCCCTTGTAAGAATAATCTTTTAAATTGTGTGTGTGTACACTTGCATTGCAAGACGCACTTCAAACACCCCGCCCCGGCGCGTGAATGGTTACGAGAAACGCGGTTAGCAACAGGTTGCAAATGCATGGTATCTGTTATCCTGATATAAACACACATATTGACAAAACACAGACCCAATTCAAATATTCCTCTATGCTGGGAGTAACAGATTATAAAAACCTTCACGTTACATAACCAGTGCTAATTACTTAGCTTCTAGTTATAGCTAAGCTAGGAGTTAAGTAACACCTATTGCGCTGTAAAAACTATCGAAGGCGAAAGAACACCAACCGCTAACCTCTATAATTAACGCTGTCACATGTGACATTTGTCTAACGTTAGTTGCATACATTTCTGGGCGACTTTTAAACCACACAAGCAGAAATTGCTTAACTTTATTCCACCAAAATATATCTCGCCATGCTAATCAGCTAGCCAGTCAGTGGCATAACAGTTAGCCTTAGCTGCTAACACAATGTAGATGTGTCAGTCATCCGCCATTCTAAAAAGTATTCGACACAGTCAAACCAAACCCCAAGCAGACGTAACATGTTGAAAAGCTTTCATACGAGTGCACTGTATCCCCGGATACTCACTGTCAAGGTAGTGTTCCAAGTATATAGCCGTCGCCATTTCAGGTTAGCTATTTAGCTTCTGTGTTGTTAGCTCTGAAACGGTTGGCCGGAGAACTGTTGGGCTTGTTTTGTAACCCTGGATTGCCCGTCTACCAGTGGTTTGGGAGTACTTGCTTCTGCCTGCAGTCACAAGCTTCTCCAGACGGGAATGAAACGAGGTCTAATACAGCCGATATGTAGAATCAGGCTCCCTCCAGCACACATGTACTCTGATATTACAGGATACACATTTCTGCTTGTGATTCGCATGCGCAGCGGAGAGTGGTACCTCGAACGGCGGTGTGCGAATCTGATAATGCATAAATCAAGCACAACTTTTCTCAATATGCTTACTACTGTATATGTATATATCGACGCGGAGTTTTGAACCCTGAGGTATATACCCCCTCTCAATGTGTACTTTAAACGTCTAGCTGTTTCACGCACACAGGGAAACAGCTACATTCGCAGTCCCAGAACAACTAGCTAACTATTTGATGACCACGTAATGGCTGAAATAGACCGTTATGTGTCGGTATAAACTATGACAAACATGTCTGTTTATGCATGGCTCCTCTTCCCCACTAGATGAGGAGGAAACTCACTTGAACGAGCGCACCTTGCCTGCGTTTGCTAGCACTTTCCAGCGGTGTCAGTCAGGTGACGCATTACGTCATTGAAAACAAACGCTCCCTCTCCTCAGAGACTAAACGTTCGTGAGGATGCTCCGGGGGCGGGGCGAACAGCAGCCGACGACCAGAAAATAACGGCTGTCTACGGACGCGCTGTTTCCACTCGGCTTATTTTTTAGGCCAGGCTTTTTCGCTACGAGGAGCTCATCGTCTCTTTACATATCTCGCCTCGGTGTTTGCTGTGTCCTCACGAACAAATTCATATTTTCACAAAACATACACATTATCACGTAAGTAACTAAATTACACAGTTACTTTAGCAGTTATTGTATTGTTATTCTCAAATTTCAGGACCAGTTTTAATGTTTAAGCTAACTATGAACACTGAACTAGTTAGCTAGTAGTGGCTAGGTCAGCTCGCTATATTTATACAAACAACGTTAGCATTAGCTAAGATTAATGCTACGTTTGGTATCAAAGAAATATAATATAAGTACTTGCTTCAAGTGTTTAAGCGATTATTGTGCTTGCAATATAACTTATTCAACACTTCATCACTTCTCTAAGTTGTATAAATAAGAAATGAGGAAGACCTATTCACAGCTGGCCTGTTCTTACTTGCAGCTACTATCTGTTACCGCTAAGTAGCTGAGAAGTTAGGTTACGTTAACACACAATGAACAAAATTAACTGGCTGACTTATTGATAATTTACACACAAAGATAAAGTTTTTGTATCAGCAATTATGCAGCATCTGACATTGTTCGGAGTAGTAAACATATGGCCTCAACATTTCTGTTCATAAGTTAAAATTTTGATGTGGTGAAAAGTCAAAGCAGGTTCTTATCTAAAACTTGAAATCAGTTAACACATATGTTTGCTTTTCTATTCTGTTCTGGACTTATGCCAATATTGCAGAAACAGTCACGAGGTTTGTTTGGCTATGCCACACCAAGGCAACAGACCTAAGTTTGCCCCATTATAAACAGACAGTGTCTCTCAGTTGCTTGTTTTATTGCTGTAGGTGTTTCTTCTAAGATGGCTATGGTGAAGAGCGGTTGGCTCCATCGACAAAGTGAGTTAGTGTACAAAGCCATAACAGTTTTAACAGATGCTAATAAAAGTTTTTCTATTGTGTGGTTGCCAAAGATGCTGTGACATTAGCTTTGTAATCCTGTTTAAATTTGGATTGAACTTGACAGGCTGATATTTTAATGAAAGGTACCATACTACGTCGATGGAAAAGAAACTGGTTTGACTTGTGGGCTGATGGCCGACTTGTGTTCTATAATGATCAACAACGGCGTGACATGGAGGACGACATCCACATGAGGGTCGACTGCATCAACATTCGCAGCAGTGCTGCGTGTCAGGGTACTTGTCATCTGTTGTATGATGATGTAATTGACTTACACATTCAGTATTAACTAACTTTTCCACATCATTCTAACCATGCTTGTTTTCTTTTTATCCTGTTGTTTGGTTAGAGCTGAACCCACCTGAGGGGAAGATGCGTGATGCCTTGCTCCAGATAGTGTGCAGAGATGGACGGGTCATCAGCTTGTGTGCAGACAGTGCAGATGATGCTCTGTGAGTAATTAATATGGCATCTTTCTTTTTGGTTTAAAATAAGGTATTCTAGTTATGTTTTTAATTTCAAAATAACATGGTGTCAAATTTTGTTGCAGGGCATGGACCATGGCACTTCAGGATGCTAGAATTAATACTGTGAGCTCTTTTATATTATACCTCTATGATGGTAATACAGTAGAAGGAACCATGGTTATATGTGTAATATTTGTCTGAATTCTCTACCATTTTTCTCAATGTCATCACGCAAAGTTTTGTTGCTGCTCATTCTCAGCTTTCAGCTGAGATGGCCTCATTTGTGTTGTGTTTTTATTTTTAAATGGTTGCTGCTCCTCAGATTGGGTTTGCACAGGAAGTGATGGCATCAGCCCCTCCCCCCTACTCTGAATATGCTCCCCCACCTCAGGTAACTTCCGTATCCAGTGTGCAAATGTCTAAAATAACAGTTAAAAGTTCAAATTGCTTGTGTACCTGTGCATTTTAAGCTTTATTAGACTTTTATTTCCTACATTAAACTGGTCAAACTACATCCTATAAGCACCCTATAAATCTATAAGCAAGAATGTGTGTTGATAATT
Source organism: Sandelia bainsii (assembly GCA_032362345.1). Lineage (NCBI taxonomy): Eukaryota > Metazoa > Chordata > Actinopteri > Anabantiformes > Anabantidae > Sandelia > Sandelia bainsii. The sequence continues at coordinate 6,774,128 of JAUMHL010000021.1, read as the reverse complement.
AAATCAGTGTTTACATCTGTAGGCTAATGAACAAGGTAAAGCCAAAAAATAGGAATGCAACATAACAACAAAGGGCCTACTGCCATCTACTGGTGTAGTAGGAAGTGGCTAAAAGCTGTATTAACTAGTATTTGTGAAATTAACACTGGATCAAATGGCTCATATGAAAGATTTGCTAGTACTTACTTGCTAGCTCTTATTAGCCTTTGTGTCTGTTATTTTTTCACCAGGTTTATGCCCCAGGCCCATATGGAGAATATGTTGCACCTCCCCCATATGCCACGCAGATTGTGTACACTGCGGATGGGCAGCCCTACACTGTTGCTTATCCTCACCAGTACCAAGGTAAATATTTCTCAGCCGAATGTATAAGGGTACTCGATGTTTTGCAAAATGCAACAAGCATCTAAAGTTCATTTAGTGCTTTAGTAAAACTTATTATACTTAACATATCTTTTGTACCCTCTACAAAATATCAGAATTTTCTTTTCTTACATTATGTTGGAACACCATGTGAGCAATTCTATTTCATTTGTCAAACAGGATTAAGGGCTTACAGGTGTGCTGGCAACTCTGTTAGGCTATATTTACAGTATATTGCATTCACGTCACATGGGATGCATGTTTGCAAGTCATTACCAGTTAACCTGAAAAAAGAGCATTTGATGTGAATCAACCACATTTGATATTATCGGGCTATTCTGTAGTTCCAGTTCTGAAATATGAGAGCTGTCAACAAGTTGGAGCCTTGTAAAAATACAGTAACTCTAATTTATTGATTAGAAAACAGAAAATCATGAATTTAAGCTCATTTAAATGTAATCATTGCAAGTTTAGATAAAACACCATGATGCTGTTTTGTAGGTGGGTACCCTTCTCCTGGAGTGAACCACATTATTATTCAGGAGCGTCAGCGCGACGACGGAGGAGATGTGGCTTTAAGCATGCTTGCTGGAGCGGCAACCGGTTTGGCAATTGGTTCTCTCTTCTCCGTCTTCTAGTATTTTGAAGAATGTATATGCAGTAGCACACAGATCCCCCTGTATTCACAGCATTTGGCTTCTTCTTTGTGCCATCACATGAGTTGGAGTGAAATGTGTCTGGTGGACTACTTCATCCATGAAGCATGATTGTGACAGGAGAACTACTCTCAGTGTGTCCTATACATGCAGTAAACATGTTAAGCACTTTCTCATATGTCCCATGTGGCTGTTTCCCACTTCCTTCGTGTTTTCTCAATATGAATGTTCTTAACCAAAAACTATAACTATTACCCATGTTAAAAAGTTATTTAAATGACAGGACATATACTACTCCTTTTATGTACACTTAAGGTTCTTCAGCTAAAGTCTTAGTCATGTTTGTTTCTCTTTCATGGAACACAGTTTTCCTTTAAGTTTGCACACATATCTTAAAAGTGAACAGTGCTTTGTTTTTTTTCCTTTTTTACAGTTTTTGTGTTTATCTGTTTACTGTACTTTAATTTTATTTGAGTTATTTGTCTGTTTTGGTTGTGAGTATGCAGTGTTTCCTCAGGTTATTTGGTGTGAACCTATGATTATAAGTTGTATAAAGAGGAGTGCACACACACAAAACTTTCAGTGTAGCATTTTAAGGTACACAAATAAGTCTACGTATGAGGAAAAACTGGCACGTACATGATGAGCTTAGAAGTAAAATGGGACATTACTGTTCTTGATTCATGTATATTTGCATGCATTATATATGATCATTTTTTTCACTGAAAGCTGTGAATCATAATTTTCATTTGAAGTGTTTGAACTGATACTTTGGTTTTCATTTTATTATGTACAAATACTGATCAGTCTCTTGAGATTTAGTTGCATTCCAGTTGGTTTCATTTTTACAATTTACTGGAAATAACTGTAATAATTGTGTACTGTCAGATTTTTCATTATTTATATTGATTGTGATTATTTAACAGCAGTGTCTGCTAAGTCAGTAATAGAAAACACCTTGTTCTGCTTTTCAAACAAAGATACTACATATATTTATTAATGGCACTAACTAAAGAGATGTGAGGGTTTTTTTTTTGTTTTTTTCCCCCAAAAAATATTTCAGTTTTGTAAACTGTGAACTTCTGCAGTGTACCATTTATCATTTTTCTGCAGGTCTTAAATGTCTGAAGTTCTCTTAATCATATATACTACTGCAATTAAATCTACCCAGCATTAGAAAATAAAATAGTTAAATAAGAGATGTATTTTAACAACTAAATATATTCACAAAGTTGGAAATGACTCCTGTTTTTTTATTTACCCCTGAGACTTTTGTTCACAGAACATATATAAAATAAAACAAAAGTGTAAATGACCACCTTAAGTTTCATTTATGTAACATATGTAAACCCAAAAAGAAAGTTAATAAAGTTGTAATCAGCCCCAAAGTCAATATAGTTTCAGGATACTAACAAGACATATAAACAGGTCTGAAAGTAGAAATTGTTAGTGTAGGAAATATGTGCACAGATATTGCACTGCAGCATCTACGCATATTTAGATCTCTGTTTAGAAATGGTTTTAAAGCATTTTTCTACAATATTTTATGCATAAAATACTGTACAATAGATAAAAGTCCTGCTAAATCAGTAACCACAGAAAGCCCTCATTTAACTGATGTTCCTACATTGCACATAACACCGTCCCACTTTGGATGTAGTGAAATAAAAACCAGTAATAGTATTAGTAATGTATGTGTTTAAAATAGAAGGAACTTTACAATGTTATACTATAACTTCCCATTTATAAAAGTCAAACACGTTTACCAATTCTGTTAAGTGCAAGATAATCCTGCCTCAAAATATAATATGAGATATGTAGTCTTAGAGAGGTGTATTTACCTACTGTAGTGTCACCATTTACTGTTCATACTTTTAGAACATTAATTTTTAAGAAAGTAATAAAGACTTTTATGATTAATGACTAGAAACAGCAAACATTTGCTGTTAAAGGAGTAAAACGCTACCATCAGCTTGTTTTCTGTTTTCTTAAGGTAATGTATACTTTGGACCTCAGTAATGTGTGATGGTTTTTTCCATCATTTAAAAACACTTCACTGACCAAATGATTAATCAACTAATCAGAACCATAACTGACAGTGAGAGTAATAGTTAGGTGCAGTCCTGTTCACGAGCAGAGTGTGATTAGAGTTAGCCTTCTTGACCAAAATCTTCAGTAAACTTCTTCAGTTTCTCCAGATCCTGCTCGTTCACTGTCGGCTTGGTGTTCGTCAGCGACCTCAGCATGTCATCCTGTACGAAGTACATGACAGAGGTCAGAATGATAATCCAGATAAACAGAAAAGAAAGTCTTGGGTTAAAAAAACATTCATTTTCTGACATCTGTTCCTACCATGGACACAACTGGCTCTAAAAGTTTCTCCCCAGGAACGTCCATCCACGTCATCTCTATGGCGTTAGGCTCTCCTGGTGAGCACGGAGTCAGCAGGTCCTCCACCACAACGCCAGGACTGTTCCATTGTGACCCCCGAACCTTAATTAATGTGTGTCAGTGTGTGTAGATGTAACGAAGGAAAAAACATTATACACTATACACTATAAACAGCCCAATCAGAGCCTCAAAACCTTCTAATCTGCATCAAAGTGTCTTCGTTTTTACATATTTATAGGAAAGCATTTATTCCTAGGACAGTATTGTAATTAATAAAATTAGGAGAATCCAAAACAATGGTTAAAATCATGAGACCAAATAACATCTTTATGATGATGTAACATTAATGTAAAAACTGTTCAGTTATGTATATACAACTTATTTTATATTGAAGCTTATGCAAAGATTGATCACAGTGCTGGGAGCAAATAATAATATGAAGACGAAAACAATGTTTCAATCTAGTAAACAGATTAAATGACACTTTTTGTTTTGATGCCATGTGTCCTGTCAATCTCAATCATAAACTATCAGAATAGAAGAGTAAATGACTTGTTATGACTTTGATGTATTATGAAATCCAAATGGTATAAAAATACCACAGATTATCACGAGTTTCCTATAATAAAGAGTTATTCATCTTTAATACTTTAAGAACACTTGCTCTTGACCATCGCCTGAACTGACTTTAACAACGTCCAAGAGAAATGGTTTGTAACTGATGCAACTGTAGGTAAGTGTGAGTATATAGAGCAAATCTATTCTTGCACTTCAACTCTAAAAGTATTGATAGACTCAGCAATACAGTCTTTAATAACTGGTTTTAAGAGGAACCGACTGTTTTAGGAGGATTCCCAAAATACTTTTTCTTTCGCTCTGAAATGGGAACAGTAGGATGTTTTTACCTTTTTGAAGTGAGTGGCTGACTGAACCTTCCTGACAGGCTGCATGAGGGCGTCTCTGACAATAATACTAATGTCCGCCCCAGAGTAGCCCGCTGTCTTCTTCCCCAAAGTGATGAAGTCTGCTTCGGTCAGGCTGTTGGGGGTGGAGCCCAGATGCAGTTTGAACATGGAGGAGCGGGCGTGCTCCTCGGGCAGAGGAATGTAGATTCGCTTTTCAAACCTTCGTGGCAGACAAAAGATTAAATCATCCATTATAAAGCATGTAACCTCTTGAATCCTGTTTGTTTTCCCATATGAATTTCACATAACGAGTTTCTCTCTTCAAACACATTTACAGATTCGGCGTTGAGCTATAAATAATCCTTTAAAGCTATGCCAGCCTCTTTATGGGAAGGTTTGAGCTAGATCACATTTATAATAATTCAATAGCTGTTTTATGGTTTATTAAGTCTTTGGATGACAAGCTAAATAATTCTCTGATGTACCTACATTCTAGCGTCCGTTTCTATGTCTTTCACCACCGAAAAGAGAAAAAGCTGAATATGACATTGTAAATGTACACCTTGAACCACAAAACTAAAGGACTACTGTACACTGAAGGAGACTGAGCTGAAACTTTCTTCCCAGTGTGTGACAACTGGAATCAAATAAAAGGAAATATCACATTAATTTGGGTGTCTGAACTTTCCTTTTATGTCTCTTGTGTCCATTAAATAAATAATTTTGGACCATGACTGAGAGGAGATTAGGTAGGATTGTTTTTCTTTATTTTAAGTAAGTGAAACTAACCTCCTCCTGATAGCTGAGTCTAAGGTCCATGGTATATTTGTTGCTCCCAGGACCAGGATTCCCTCATTATCATTTCCAACACCTGAGAGGAGAACAACATGTCTTAATACAGTACTGCTATTCAGATCTGAGCTCAGATGTTCACGTTCTTGCTCACCTTGCATCTGGACAAGGAACTCTGTCTTGATTCTACGCGCTGCTTCGCTCTCGTTCTCACTCCTGGAGCCACAGAGGGAGTCGATCTCGTCTATGAAAATGATGGACGGTTTGTGTTCTCGAGCTAAACTGAACAGGTTCTTCACCAACCTGGGGGGGGGGGGACGGCAGGTGTTCAGGGTCAGTTTCTCATATTCACACCATGTTAACATCATAGACAGAAACTGGGTCTCACTTTTCACTTTCACCCAACCACTTGGACACAAGGTCGGAGGAGGAGATGGAGAAGAAGGTGGAGTTGTTGGCTTCTGTGGCCACCGCCTTGGCCAGGTAGGATTTCCCTGTACCTGGAGGGCCAAACAGAAGGATCCCACGCCAAGGAGTTCGCTTTCCTACACAAACAGATACTGTATCATTAAATACTATCCACACAGTTACAGTTTATCAGGAGGATTAAAGACGGCTCTTGCTCACAAACCTGTGAAGAGGTGAGGGAATTTGATGGGCAGTATGACGGCTTCTTTTAAGGCCTCTTTGGCTCCTTCGAGTCCAGCTACATCGTCCCACTTAATGTTTGGCTTTTCCATCACAATGGCGCCTGCAAGAAGAGACGTGAGAGTTTGAGATATACTTTTGATAAACACTAACTGTGTTATTTTGCAACCAATTTTTACCTGCGGTGTTTGTGATAAATGATTAAATTACAACAACAGCGTCATTCACCTGAGAGTTGATTTTGGAACTTCTTCTTCTCTGAGTCGTCCCCTTCATCACTTTCACTTCTGAAATCAAACAAGAACAATCCACATTTTATTAAATAGTGAACACTGATTTTTATTTTTTAGAGGTACACAGTAATATTTGATTTTACAGATCACATACTTTTCTTATACTTAATACTTAATATAAACTCCTAAAAATGAAGGTGGCGTTCATGTGGTGCAGGAGTTAAGGTAAACTACCACTGTAAGCAGAAAGTCTTTCAGTAGGTGCATAGCAGGTCAGATGTACATGCAAAAATGTCAAATTGACTATTATAAATTATTTATTTAGGGTTAAACAAATCTCTGTCAGTTATTCCAAATAAAAAAACTAGTAATTAGAGGACCTACAAAACAGATCTTTACTGACTATGCTGTATTATGTGTCTGAATTTAAACGCTAAAGGAAGCAAACACCAGAATATCAATTCATTTGACCATCTTATAGGTCAGTCTCACCCTTTGTCACCAGACTCTTTGACAGGTTTGGCTGGAGGAGCCTTCTCTTTCTTTTTCAGATATTCCTTCAGCTGCTCGGCTCTGTCCAGGTAGTCGACACACTTGGCCCTGATGCTCTGTTTGGCTCGATCACCCTGGGCCTCATCTGCAACACAGTGTGTTTAATACAAGTGAAGTAGTAGAAAAACCTAAAATGTAACACTGATTGATGAAGTTTTAAGTTGAGTTCCTCACACTTGACAACATGTAGGAAGTACTGCACTGCTTGCTGATAACATCTGAGAGCTTCTTCATAGTTTTTGGCTTTGTCCTCCTCTGCAGCTTTGCTGGCGAGATCTATGGCTTTCTGAGAAAAGTAGCCAACAGGAATAATTTAGGATACAACATTCAAATAACACACCCCATAAAAGGTTGTTGAGCAGAAACCTGTTGTTAAGACTCACTAGTTAGTAAAACCATTAGTTACATATTTTACAGCTTTTATCAGGAGGTAGTACAAATAGGGCAGTGATGGAAGTAATAATAATATATAATAATATAATTTACTTAAAGATATAGTGTGTAGCTTTTTCTTACTAAAAATATGTTCCAAAACTTCATAATGTGGAGACATGTTGTCAAAAATTTCTGTGATCCTAACTCATTAAAGAGCACTGTCAGCAGTGCGGAGATAGTTGCTTCCATAAGTTTATGAGCGACGCTCGCTTTTTTTCAGTGCAGTTATTTACAGTTTGTAGATGAGTACAGTGATTCCCAACTCCCAAGTCTCCTGGTTACTTATCTTATTACAGACAACTGAAGCTTGCAGGAACTGAATCCACTCCATTCAGGAGATTGAATTCATATTACTCCTTTATCTTTTACTTAAATCAGATCTACTAGTCCATAGTATTCAATGACAAATATGCATCCCGTTTATAAATGGTTTCATAGCTACAACAGTGGTGTCTGTACTTGATCAGTATCTTCTCAATGCCTCTTATGAGTTTCTCCCACTAGATTCTGTCCTAACCTGAATGTGACTGGGTTTCCACCTGGCAAAACATTTAAGATTCTTCTTGTAATCGAGACCAACAGAAAATACACATCAATTACCTTCACACTTATTTAACATTTTGCAAGCTGCACATTATGGGTAAACTTTGTTATCGCTGTGCTCCATGAAGGTTCCTGACCCCTTGATTCTCATTATGTTGTTTCTTACATTTAATTGTTTCTGAAAATGAAAAATGACACCTTTCCCACTGAGTAATGTGCCAAAGGATCTACCTCAGCCACAGAAGGCTGGAGGATTGAACTACAAAGGAGGGAGCTACTATTATTTTCCTGCATCCTTGATGAAAAGATTGTTAAAAAGTTGTTTTTTTAATTCGTTGATTGTTAAATGTTTGTTTTTGATTGTTCATTTGTCTTGAGACTTAACTGGTTGTTTGTTTGCACAAGTTTAAAACAGTGAAACAATTTTTTTAAACAAATATATGACCATTTCCAATGAATAGTGGGGTATTTTATTTTTTGATTTATGTATGACTTGCAAACAACTAGACACTTTTTGGTATAATGGTATACCAAATATAATGGTATTTTTGTTGGTATATGACTTTTTGTTCAATGTTTTGCTATAATATCATATCACATGTACATTTTACAATGTAATTTGAACTACTTTTAGTAAACCTAGCTATTCGTTCTAGCATAGCTTTGCTGTAGTTCAAAGTTTTCCAGTGTGAAGTAATCAAAGTTATTCCTTATTAGCCTTCCCAACACTGCTGATTTATTGCACTACAATGCATTACATTAAGTGTTAACAAGCCAAAACTATACTAGTTCAATATTTAACAAAACATTATATTTTATATGTTGATCATATGTTTTGATGCAAAATATATACATTTGTCATACAAATGTAGCTGAGTAAACAAAGGTAGTGGAATAGAAGTAGAAAGTAGCATAAAATGATACAAGTATAACAAACATTTACTGAAGTAGTATACAGCATTTGAGTAAATATACTTAGTTACTTTCCAGCAGTGTAAAAAGGTAAAAACCAACCAAGGGGATTTTTCACACCCTGGCAATATAAATGTTATTAACTTGTATTTGATATTGAAAGCATTGGTAAATGATTTAATAACCACTAATAAACCCATTAATAATTTATTTAAAACCCTGGAAACAGCTTTCCTAAATCTTTAAGGTATATAAATTGACGCACTTTTAGTCGCTGAACCAGATCATTAAAATGAGTAAAAATTTACAGTTTATTTAAAAAAAAAAAACTATAACTAAGGTATTTTCTGATGACACCCAATCTTATGTAACAAAGTATCCACCATAGTAAAAGTTTGTCACTCACCTGTAAATTACCACCAGCCATTGGGTCTTGTTTTGTCGGCTAAACTTAAGTCTGTGGCTTTAATACGTCTACAAAGAAACTATACGCATTTGTTCCCCTGTTACCTGCTACATGAGTTTAATTTTATACCAACTTCAATCGGAAAACATCCTACAGATTTCTCTCTTCCGCATCAGCTAAAAGTTAACTCATTTCCGCAGTGATCACGTGACTGTGTTTTTGTCTTTAACAGCTGCTGTATTTTCTGTCATATTTCACTCGTGCTACAGAAAACAAATATGATCACTCAAGATTAGTATAAAATATGGAAATACTTAGAAGTAATTATTTTACTTTGCAGGAAAAAACGGACATTTAATGAATCCAGCCACAACACAGGTGACTTACTGTCGTCATCCAGGTGAACGTGTGAAAATACTGACCTCTAGTGAATAACTATATCAATTTTTGTCTGCAATTAATCGTATAACTATATCTTATCGTTGTTTTACAATTGTAACTGCACTTCTTCTTCTGTAGAGCCCGTTTATACGCCTGACCTTTCAAAATAAAAGTCCTCATACATAAAAAACAAACAAACATGCACATTGCCTCTCCTGCATTAATTAACAAATTTACACTTTATTATTATTTAAAAAGGCAAAGAAAAAGTGTGCAAAATATATAGAAATATTACAACACCTGGGGTAAACAAAAATGAATCCCAATACTGTAAAGGAGATGATGCATATCATTCAAGGAGAAGGGGAACCAGGTTGAAGGGAACCTCCAAAGAGCAAATGAGCTGTACAACTTTTTTAACAGATTTTCAGCTGGAGCCCCAAACACCCCCTCCTCCTCGGTCTCATCCTCCTCCTCCTCCTCACCCTCATCTTCCCCCTCCTCATCATACAGACACACAGACGGATCACCCGTCCTGTCTCCACTGCCACCCACACCACTATAAAGGACTGCCACCACACCCGTCTCTGGAGACACCATGGAGAATTGGACCCCCCGATCCTACCATCACCCCCCTCCCATTCCTCCAACTTTCCAACCCCCCACACCTATCTGTCTGTAACCAGCAGCCAGGTGAAGAGGCAGCTGGAGAAGCTGAACCACAATAAGGCTGCAGGACCTGATGGAGTCAGCCCCAG
>JAUMHL010000021.1:6752322-6763704 GCA_032362345.1 Sandelia bainsii | reverse complement strand
ACATCCTCTCCACAGCCTGCTGGTCAAGCAGCGGAGTAGCTTTAGTCCTAGACTTCTTCAGCTCCGCTGTGATAAGGGAAGGTACAGGAAGTCCTTACTGCCAACAGCCATCACCCTGTATAATGACTTCATTATGACAGAGGGCTCTGTTCCAACAGTCTGTCTGGTTATGTTCCATCTATTTTCAATTACTTCACATCTGATCCTCAATTCCTGCAATTTATGTACAAGCTGTTCTTTTTTCTGTTGATATGTGTTTTGATGTGTATTTTTTTCCTGTATCAATCTTTGTTTTTCCTGTGCTAATCTTTATTATCTATCTATCTATCTATCATATGGCAGACCAATACATTTAGGTTGCACATTGTGTGACTTAGTTTATTCAGCTTACAACAGCTTCATTTTAGCTGCAATCAAAAGCAAGAACCAGTTATACAGTACTGCTTGTGGTTGAGTAGATTATGACACTGTTTTGTATATTTCCCTCACATCAGTGTAGTACAGGCAGGCATGAAGTCAGGAGGCTGGGTGGTCATCAACTGTCTCCGTTTAAGGCGTTTGGACGTAAAACCTTTAGAATGCGATCGTTCTTAGTAAGATGTGAAGGGAGTTCATTATTCTGCAAAACACACGAGAAAAAGTTAATAAACTAAAGTTATCTACGCATGTTATGGAGTTCTGTCTGACTCTTGTCTGCATCACCTTATTGGGTAGTGAGGGGTCTGCATTGGCCCCAAGCAGCAGCAGGACTGTTTGCAGATTTTCACTCATCACAGCAGCATGAAGGGCAGTGGAGCCATTCTGGGGACAACAAATACTCATAATGTAGCTACATATTTACATACAAGTGATGTAAATCTTTTCAAATGACTCTTGGCAAAAAAGCAAATATGCATATTTCCCCAAATGTATTATCTCTTTTTAAAAAGGACATTTATGGCAGCGTCCTCTACCTTGAGAATGCATAGTGAAGGAGAAAACTTGAGGAGTTCTTCCACAACGCTGCTGTGTCCCTTTAAAGCTGCTTTAAATAATGCTGTTGATCCATCCTTGAATAGACAGACAGCGAAATGTAAGGCTTGGCATATAATCATTAATTTGATTTGATTAATTTAATTGCAGGTACAATGTTCATAAAGGAATCTGCTGGACTTGGTCACTAGGCCACTCTGGGTGGTAATGAAAGGTTAAGCTCTTTTTGTACTTATTAACTTAATCTTTCTAAAACAACAACGTACTTGTCTGTGTGCATCCCGATCGGCACCACGTAAGAGTAGTACCTTCACTACCTCACTATGACCCATCTGAGCTGCCATCCACAGGGGGGCAGTGCCATCCTGGAGAACACACGGATGAAGAGGGACATAGGATATAAGAGGGATGAAGTGAAAAGAGGAATAGTACAATCAGTGCAGGTATGAGATAATCTGGAGGGATGAGCTAAAGAGGGTGACACTCTGTGTCTGTGTCCTTTCAATCCTTCAAAATGCAAAAGAAGGCAGGGACAATACCTCCCTGGCTTGGTTAACCTTGGCACCAGATGAAAGCAGCTGACGAATCACACTCACATGACCCTCCTGGGCAGCGAGGAACAGAGAGGTGGCACCATCCTAGAATACAAAAGAATTTCATACACGGGGTAACACTGGTCTGCTTGGCTTGCTGAAAGCCTGTCTGAAAAGTTTCCTACTGAGCAAAAGTATATAAATAACAAATTACAGCATTACTACTGTTTTATAAATGGATGTTTGTGCTGTCAAGTTGTTTTTCCCTGGCCTAAAGACAGTAATCCTGCCAAATGTCAGTCGTGTCTGACTCAGCAGTCTGCAGAAACCTGAGAGTCTAGATTCCAGCTGCTGGGACATCGTGTGCAATTAACAACACATCAGACAAGAAGGTTTAACACAGGGCCATGAGGGAGGACTGACAGTGAGAAGAGAGACGCTGAAGATGCAAAAGTGGCTCACATTCAGCTGGTCATGAACATTGGCTCCATTCTTCAACAGGTTGTCGACCACCTTGGAGTGTCCATACTGAGAGGCAACAGTTAAAGCTGTGCCACCATCCTGCCATAAAAACACATAAGAGAAACGACAGCAGAGAAAAAGAAAGTTCCTGTAAACTGCATAGAGAGTATCTAAGCTCCTCAGTGTTCCTCAGCTCCTAGCCTGAGCTTTATATGGTGTGCATCATTTCTGTCTCCTTATCTCCGCATGATGAATCATGGACTGACATGACAGCATCGCAGCATTCCCCATCACACCCAGTCCTCTAAAGACTGTCACGTCGCTCTGCCTTGCAGCATACCTTTGTCTGGAATTCAGTGGATGCACCAAATTCAAAGAGGAGCTTCACGACGTCATGGTGTCCCTGCTGGGAGGCGAAGAACAGTGCAGTAGAACCTGTCTGCAGAGGACGATAAAAAACAAAACAAAACTGCGGTTGTTAAAGATAACTTTTCATGCTCATGTTTTTGAAATGAGGATCAGAATAGAAAAATATCCAATTGAAGCCTTGTTTAGAGCTTGTTCTTTTCAAACCACACACACACTTATGGTATAGAAAAATAAAATATACATATGTAAAGTACAAAATATTAAAACATGAAATGTCAACAAAAAGAGAGAAAGTAGTAAAAAAACAGAAAGAATAAATAATTATTATATATGTGTATATTAATGTGTGTTTTAGCACCAAATTGGATACACTGGAGCTTACAAAAAACATTTGACTGTAACTGAACAGAAAATGTGTTTAATCTGTATAAAAACCAAAGTGTAAAAACAACAATTCAGTTTTTTCTGTTTTATGACCCATTCATTGTCCTGCAATTTTTTTAGAAGTGACTCCTGAGGCAGCTAGCACCTGGTTAGCTTTGCTTAACTGGAAACCATCTGACTCTGTATATAGGCAGACACCTACCTAGTTACCTATACTTTACCTACTAACATCTCATTTGTTTAATACGGGCAAATACTGAAGTGTAAAAATGACAATTTGTGGTTTTACATGTGCCAGACTATTTCTTGGCTGGGTGCAGTGACTTTCTGGAGTCTCCACTGGATCCCCCCCTAGATTTGTTTGTGTGGGCTAGCCGATCATTTTCCCATCATACCTCTCTCTGGTAGTTGATGTCCGCTCCTTGCATGATAAGTTCTTTGACACACTCATAATGGTTACTGTATGATGCCACCATCAGCGCTGTCGTTCCATACTGCAACAAACATAACAATTGCAACTTTTTTTATTGGAATAAACTACTACTACTAATAAACTACATGAAAACTGCTTTGATTGTGGTGATGAAACTGATTTCCTCACTTTACACATAAAACGCTCAACGTTTATCATAATAGGAACAAACACGTAACATGGGTGTGAAATTCTGATGGTACACACACACACACACACACACACACACACAGACATGCACCACAGAGGTAAGGCTTGAAGCCCTCTGTCTCCCTACCACAGGTGGATTATGGTTAAAGCGTGCAGCAGAGCAGCCAGGGCATGCAGCGTCCATACACTGTCTCTGCAGTCCGCGTCCACACGCCCACTGTTGAGCAGCAGCTGCAGTAGAGCCAAGTTCCCCTTCCTTGCTGCCCAAAACACAGCATTAGCCAGGGGTGTTTCCTTCTGGAGGGTAAATACACACAACAAACACTGACCTGAAACCACCATCATGGTATTATGTACACTGACAGTGGTGACACATGGTGGAAACAACGTAGAGCTGAGTGCAGGTATAGAGTCTCATAGGTTTAGAGTGTCTGGGTATGAATGACAGGTGAGCTAGGCGATCAATACCTTCCCTTAACGCACACGCACGCACTTCAGAACAGACAAAATTATGAATTGTAATTATTTTTTTGCTGCATTAAATGACACGTGCTAAGTATAGCTGAATTTATATATGGCACCTTAGTACGCACACACGCTGACTCACACGCGCGCACACACGCACACGCACGCACAAAGCTAGACTGGGTGGGTGCAATAAAGTCACTTAACAGCTACTTTATCTCAGCTCACGCCGTCTCCTTGCGGTACTCTTATGTTAAATACACCAGGTCGTTAACCCTGAAAATTAAAGTCTACATTTTAACAAACCAGGTGTGTGTGTTTTTTAAATCGAGGCCCTCGGGCTGCGTGTAGAGAATGATGGATGAAAAAACTGGTTTACCTTAAAAGACATCGCGCAGACCTCATTGGTGACTCATGCGTCTTCTGCGCACTCATTAATTAGACACGATGGAGAGCGCCACTCGCCTGTTTTGCCGCACTGTGTTTGGGTGTTGGCGTTGTCCGTTGGAGGACATAATAACAGCCACACAGTCAGCTGAGCTCATCCTCTGCAGTCAGTGCTGCGCCGGTGCACACGGCAGGCCGCTGGAGGGCGCTGCTGAACATGCACGGTCATCTGTGAATGTGAAGCATGTGAATGGCGACAGGCACTTGTCCATTGATGCTCCACTAAACTTACAATTTACTTTTCAGATAAAGATTTTACATTTACACATAACCTAAATAAGGCAGTTGTGATATGTTATTAAACATTCAACCAGGCGTTTTGGGGTCTTACAAATAAGCAGTGTCTAGCTGGGGTCCCCTGTCACAATGCAGGTGTGGAGTATTATAGCTGTGACAACAACAAAAAACATTCTCTTCTAAACACCTTACGAGGTGAAGTCCAAAAATTAATCCAAATTGTGTCGCAGAACTTATTTCCTCTCCATCTCTTCTCACAGTGCCTTAGATTTATTTATTAGGAGGGGGATCAAGCCCTAGATTGGCAACCACTGGACAAAACCATATAATATATAATTATCATTTATATCAGTTATAGGAGACAATTTTCAAAACTGTTTCGTTTAGTTAGATTACTAAATAGATGTACTATTATACACTACATTGCAAGTCAGGTCTTCATACAAGCTGTACATTAAGGTGCAGGGTTGCACATGGATGTTAAACAGAATTAACTGTACAACGATTATATGTACAGGGAAATATGTCAATAGCTTACATAATGTATATACATGTCATAACAGTATCTAAAGGCAGTATTTGAAAGCAAATTACCAGATAAATTTGAACTATAGGAAGGATGGATAGTGTAATAAAAAAAAGTCAAGTTGAGCAGTCTGTCTTGTCAAAAAGAAAAAAATCAGGCTTCACCGTCTCCTCTACTGACATACTGTACAGGAAGATTATAGTACTTTACTGAGTAGGTCTACTTGTGTTGTGCTTTTATTTAAGTGAGCTTTCGAGTGCAAAACTTGCACTTGTAATGGAGTATTTTTACATTAATGCATTGGTACTTTAAGTTAAGTAAGGGAGCTGAGTGCATCGTCCACAGGTGGTTTGGAAAGTTAGATGTCATGTGTTATGGTCAATTATAAACCAGTATTTGAAGGATTTGCAATATTGCAGCTTTAGCTCTCCCTAAATGATAATGAGGCATTACTGAGAAGGAGCAGGGAAAGCATCTTGTTTTTGTTGACTAATGATCTTCACAGGTGCTCCCACAAGTGTTGATTTAGGGATTCGGTAAAAGTATAGTGGAAACATGTACTTACTGCAGCGCTATATAAGGAAGATTGACAGTGAGTCTGTTGCTATGTCACTGTCCAGAGTAGCTCTCAAAAGATGGGAACAAAACAGACTGAGATCCATGCAGGTGAGCTGGTCCAAGCTTTTTATTTTATATGGAAAACAACTCAAAGCTGAAAGTGTGCCTTTTATTTTAAAGGTATATTGGATAATGTTATTAAATGTTATGAGACATGACTGTGGACGCTGACGTGTTTAGGTGTTCAAGTGGTTCTCTTTGTTCGGTTAACATAGTTATTGTGTTGAGTTTCCCTGTAGCTTTAAGAGAGAATTAATTTAGTTATATATAGTCAAATTAGTTATGATTGCTATCAGCTATAACCTTTTATATTTCATTGCATTTTAGTGAGCATGTAGTAACTTGCAACATTTGGATTCATATTGTCAATACAGCTTTTCCAAATTAGGTTTTCTAGTATCAACCCCAAAGTTTTTAACCTTCAGAGCAAACATTTTGGCTTTTACAGCAGAAAGTTAAGCTGCTTTTACTCTGCAATTCAAAAGGTATACAGCTCCACATTTAATCCAGGAAGGTTTGTAAATTGATCAGAAATTTGATCAGAAGTATAAATTTCAGAGTAAATATAAATTAACACGTGTCTTACCTTCCACAGACCTGCAGGCTACTTTCCTGCTGAGGGCGGCTCTGCTCGCTGTCCTGTTGTGCGGACCTTGGCAGGTGATGTCAGACTCAGATGAGGTGGTCCTGACTGAGTGGGAGATCTGGAAGAGCAGCAATGGTATAAGCTACGATGAATTGGTGAGACTGGCTCCACATCTTAAAATACAACCACCAACAGTGCTCTGATTCGTTTCACTTTGATGCGTTTTGTGTTATCATGCAGGACGACATACAAAGGAAGGCCATCTGGGAGGACAACAAGCGAATCATTGAAGACAATAATCAAAGGTTTTTCATGGGGATGAGGCCATTTTCTATGGCTATGAATAAATATGGAGACTTGGTAAGGACTAGATTTTCTTTCTCTATGCTAAAAGCATCACTCCTCACAATCACATTCTTACATACAAAAATATGTGTAATGGTATTTTAAGTAAATATAAAGCCTGACATTAACAAACTGAGTTTCTGAGGCGATATACTTAGTGAACAAATTTGATTTTCAATACTAGTTTTTGTATTTTAAAAACAAACTAAAATATTTAATATAGTATGCATTATGTTCTAACAATATTATTTATTCATAATAATGTTTTACCTTTGGACAGAGCCAGGATGGCTGTTTTCAGTCTAACCAGCTGTTAGCTGCATCTTAATACATTATTTACAAGAGTTATTTCAATCTTCTCACCAACAAGAAGGCATATTTCTTAAAATGTCAGACTATTGCGTTAGGATGTTTTTGGCATGATCAATGAGGTAAGTTAACTGATTTCCCAAACTACAGCTACCAACACAAGTTATTGGAAAATAATCTGCATTATATTTTCCTTATGTAGACAACACAAGAATACCAACTTTTACAAGGTTCAAGGATCAACGCCCAGTTTGTAAAGAGAGGGAAGACTGTCTCTGCCAAAAGGCTGCATCACACTGCTAAGAAGTTAGATGCTTCTGTTGTCGACTACAGGAAAATGGGTTACGTCACTGAGGTGAAAGATCAGGTAAGACATTCCTAAATTCAGTAGAATTTATTTGATTAAGACTGAAGTGTGCACACCTTAAAATGTTTTACATGTACTTCACAGGGTTTCTGTGGCTCATGTTGGGCCTTCAGCACCACGGGAGCTATTGAGGGACAAATTTACAAGAAGACAGGTCAGCTTGTATCGCTGAGTGAGCAAAACCTAGTGGACTGCTCCAAGTCATATGGTACCTATGGCTGCAGTGGTGCCTGGATGGCCAATGCCTATGACTATGTGGTCAACAACGGGCTGCAGGCATCAAACACCTACCCATATACCTCAGTGGTAAAGCTCCTGGCTCTGCCTCCGTCAGAACAGTTAAAACAGATCAATAATCTGTCTCCACGCTGATGTTAACATTTAACTTTGTGTTTCTCCCAACAGGATACCCAGCCTTGTTACTACGACAGCAGACTTGCAGTTGCTCATATCAAAGACTACAGGTTTATACCCAAAGGAGATGAGCAGGCTCTGGCTGATGCTGTGGCAACTATTGGTCCAATCACTGTAGCCATTGATGCAGATCATGCAAGCTTCCTGTTCTACAGTTCAGGTTAATTGTCTTTAAATAATCAATCATGTTAGCAATGAAAAGTAGGAGATCTTCTGAAATGTATGGCGTCTGGGTGGAGACCACATCAGCACTAAAAGGAGAGTAAAAATTGGACTTCAAGACTCATCATCTGGCCAGAAACATGATTACAAATAAAACACAAATGAAAAACTGTATGCTAAGTTCTCTATGTCAACTTCACACAACAAGGTGATGAATGGATATGTGAATGTTGGCTTTATAGCTTGTCTCACCTTCCCCCTGATGGTAAAATAAATACATAACTGAATAAAAAGGCAGTTATTACAAGTTTACATTTTCTTTAAAGGTATATACGAGGAGCCCAACTGTAACCCCAACAATCTGAGTCATGCAGTGCTGCTGGTTGGCTACGGCTCTGACGGAGGTCAAGACTACTGGATCATCAAAAACAGGTCAGTTCATCCCTGAACATATAAAATAACACAATTTATCACAAATACTACATTTATTGTTGCATATTATTATTTTCTGATTTATGATATATTTATTTCTGCTTTTTTGTTTATAGCTGGGGCTCCGGCTGGGGTGAGGGTGGCTACATGAGAATGATCCGGGATGGAAGAAACACTTGTGGCATTGCAAGCTATGCCTTGTACCCTACTCTGTGATTCTGATAAACTGTTTCAGAGGCAAGTGTTAATGCTCTTTCAATGGCTTGTCAGTGGAACTCCAGAAAACAACTTAAGTCATTGCTCATATAGCTCAGATCATATGAAGTTCTCCTTGCATCCATATTTTCCAAACCTTCTGCTGAACTTTCTGACTGTAGACGATGATTTGACAAACTCACCAAATATGGAAAACGAAAATTAAAAAAATTAGAGCAAAGTTATGTACCATTGGACAGAAGTGATAAAATTGTCCACTAACAAACAAATAGTTGAATTAGTAAGTAATAAAATACACATTTTGCTACTGTTGCTTGTTCGTCAGTATGACCAGTAGCTTACGGTGGTTACCTTTTGTCTAATGTTAACAAACGTCCAGTACTGTATAATGGACATTACTTGTTGAGCTTGCTGCCATCATGACCGGTTGATACTCCTGCTACAGTTGCAGTAGCTTAGCATTTTATCTAAAGACTGATACCTCACCATTTATCCCACAAAGTCCTCATCACACCAGAATTAAAAATGTCTCACAGGGACATACTGAATCTGTGCAATTTTGTTTTGTTGGGTTCAATTTCGACCCACATGTTTGCACGGCTAACAAATAGCAAGCCATCTGAAACAGAAAGTCAGGGAGTCTAAGTTAGTTGTGTTGCTGGTTTTCTTTAATCTCCTCTGTCAGAGTTAGAGCCATGCAACTAAACTGCAGTCAGAGATGTTTTTATAGTGAACATAATTGGAACCAAATTATGTTTGCTTGAACTTACTGTATGAGGATATGTTGACAGTCAAGTACGTTAATGCTGAACATATAAATTTAATGTTACCAGACTTTTTTATTATTGACCAAAATATACAGTCTACAACATCCTGTTGTCCAAGTGCTTTTGTTGCCTAAACCTATGGACTCTGGACTGAACTGGGGTCTGTGGTTTCACAGTCCTGCACTTTCTACACCATCCAACCTCCCCAGCCCCCTCCTTGTGACTCATTTTCTATTGATAAATGTGATTATGCTTTCTATAAAAACATACTTATGTTTGCAGTTTAGTTGCATGAGAACCATTGTTTTTGCTAAGAAGTTCACCAAGCTTTTAGAAAAAAAAGGAAATGTCAATTAACTTTGCTGCACCACTTTTTGATGTTTCTGTCACTAGCCACAGTATTTTACTTATTTTACCAAATGTACAAAATCTTGTGATTTATCATCACTCACTGATAATGGATACTAAATGATTCACAGAGCAAGGTTGGCACTGGTTTGTTTATAACTGTCATGTTGTATCTTCAGACTGCAAAACTTTTGTATTTTTCTTACACTAACACTTGTTTTACTTGTTAGAAATTAACATAAGGCCTGGTGGCCTCAGTGTTTCAGAATAAAATGGTGCTTTGTGATTTCAGTGCACATAAATCCTTTTACCTCCCTCTGTTTTTTCTTTCATTTTGATATTTTTTGGCTTTTACTGTATTAGCTGAGTGGTTGATAATAAAGTGATAAAAAGTTTCTTCTGTGTGTGTATTTGTCATTTCACACACACACTAAACACACTCTTCACTTCTTCTAAAAGACCTTGATATATTCAAGTAAAACCACACCTTGCAGAACTTTGAACCTACATGTGCACTGGCCTACACTCAGTCACACTCACTGTTTCTTACAGTCCAGCTTTTCTTCACGCAAAGCTCCAAGGTTCACCTGCACCAGGGTTTACCTGAGGAGAAGAGACTTTTTTCACTGGCACACTCACATGGTCTATTGAAAAGCTCATAATGCAGTGGAATATATCTTTGTTTTGCAGTGTTGTGTGGTTGTTTTTGCTGTGCTTTGCTGAAGTCTGTCCCTCTGTTGCGAAAAACATCCAAAGCATTGTCTTGACAGACACCATCAGATCCACCAGAACACACACAGCACTAAAATGTTCTGTGATCCTTCCCTTGGCAACCAAACAGCAGGTGCCATCACTCAGGTAATGCCTGTATACACTACTGAAGGCATATTTCCTTTGTGTCACATTTGTGTGTACAAGGGATTAAATTTGCATTTCTTGCAGTTAATCATTTTGCTGTGTGATTACTTTGTGATGGTGGTGTTGCAGTGTTTGCATGTGCTGGTTGTGCTATAGTCCACTGCTCAGCTCTCTGTTTCCATACAGAAGTGTGGCTCTGTTTTCTACAGAGAGTGGACCGGCCTGCACTGGGGTCAGTGTGTGCCATGTAGCTGCAATGAACTCTCTAATGAGTATGATGAGTGTACAGGAAACTGTGTGGTTGGTGATCACACACACATACACACACAGATATTTCAATTTGTTAATTTGCACATGAATTTGTAGAATTTGCAGCTACATTACCAAGCCCTGTCCCTTTACATGGAGCAAGTCAGTCCTTTTTGTATTCCAGCATATAGCTCAACCAAGCACAGTATCAGTATGAAGATTGCTATTTATTCTTTCTTAGCTTTGCACTGGCTTGTCTGGACATCGGCTCAGGAGAGGTCAAATGCTTGTATAAACATGGTTACAGTGGAGCCAGATGTGAGAGGTTTGTCTGCTGTTCAATAAGTGATACCTCACCAAACATCATTTACATTTTAACATTATAATCATTGCATGCACCAAAATATTGCAATGCAAACCCAATTGTTTATGTCTCAATGACACATAAAACTATGCATAAATAATTAAAAGTAGCCTTTCCTTTTTGTTTTTCCTCTTCTCTTTAAGATGTGCACATGGGTACAATGGCAATCCAATGGTAACTGGAGGCACCTGCAAGCCATGCAACTGCAAGGATGGCACCTTGAATGTTTGTGATTCTCTGACTGGAGGTAAATATATACACTACTCACAAAAAGTTTGGGATATTTGGCTTTCGGGTGAAATTTATGGAAAACGTAAAAAGTTCACACTA
>JAUMHL010000021.1:6686121-6745533 GCA_032362345.1 Sandelia bainsii | reverse complement strand
CATGGATAATACAAATTCAGTTGCTAAAAACTGAACCGTTCCACAGAAGAACCCCACAGGAAAAGCTTTGGCTTAAAAATTCTGGACCCGACCAGCCGGACATTAAAATTAAACAACACAAGACAGAGGGAGAAATTACACTTGTTTTTTTCTCCAGAAAGTGTTATGAGAAGAATTCCTGGCTAACTGTCTGTCCTGAGACCGGAACTTTGTTTTGTTTCACCTGCCTCCTGTCAGCTGTCATGGTCATAACGAGCCTGGATTCAGACAGGTATTATGGATTTAATACATTTTCCTGATAAAGTGAGAAAGCATGAACAGACTAGGAGCTACATGGAAAATGCTGTGCGAAATGTTTAACCTAATGTAATGTTTTAAGTCATTCTCACTCTACTCTCAATGCAATTCACAGTATGTGACAGCAAGAGGCTCTTATCTCTGGTGTGGCTGTAGTGCTGGCTTCATGTGTCACTTGACATTTCCATGCATGGATGATAGTCATCTAGCCTTCATCTTTCTAAGTCTCATATCAGCATCTCGCTGAAAAGCGGCACATCGTCTGTGATGGTGCTTAGATACAATGCAGGACGTTATTCTGAGTTACAGATTAATGGGTTTGAAGGCTTAACAGATGACAAAATGATGATTTGTAATATTAACATTTTAGCACCCTGGAAAGTTTTCACAGCAGCAAGACTCTTTCATTCCATCAATTACAGGGTAATTTTCTTAGAATGTGTGGTTGCACATTGCTTGGCTGAAAATTATTTAGTTGCAGTAAAATTTTGCCACAGTGAACTTTTCAACCATATTCAGCACCCCAACAGAGATCCTGTTCAAATGAATGTGGAAGCTGTATTTTTTTTAACACAGCTTGGGGTCTGAGGTTACAGCACACACAAGTCAGATTTTGAGAGACTCTAAATCGAATGAGCTGTACCACAAGTTCACAACCTGACACAGAACCTGGGCCATGTGCTATGCTAACTGCGCTCCATATGTTCCTTTATTTGAATGCATCAGGTGGACTGGAGCCTGATGTAGTGATGATCTGCCCAAGACCCATTCATCAGTGCATGCTTGGATAGGTCCCAGTCTTTTGTGACCCTGAACTGATGAAAAACACGTGTGAGATAGCTCCAATGGTAGCTAAAAGAGACGTAGAAAGAGAAGTAGAAAATAGTCCCCCCCCCCGAAGATTGAGTAGAATACTATGTGACTGAGCAACAGAGTTATGAGCTCACAAATGAGATCCCTAACAAACCCAGTGCTCACAGGTTCACCATTTGCCAGTTTTTTGCATTCAGCAGTACTGAGTAAAACAAAAACATCCAACAGCAGCAGAGGAGTCTAAAATATCTTTAAACATTTACAACCCCCTTTAATGTTTCTTGAAAGAAAGGAATCACATGAAATAATTTTTAAAAAACATGAAAATTTAAATAAACGATCTATGTATTATACAGACTGTGAGTATAGTGTATAATCTGCATTCAAGTGTAGTTTAAAATGTTCGTGTGACGTATTTCCTGTTCCTTTGGGGCGCAAAAATCTTTACCATAGACCTACGCTATAACTGGTGCATGCGCACTGGACCCCCCTCCAATGCAAAGTATAGGAGAACCTTGGGGCGCAAAATTTTGCGCCCAGGAGGATCCAAGATGGCGGAGTGACTAGCTTTTTTGCAGGCTCCTGAACTTTTTTAGTTTTAGTCCTGGAATTGTGAACGTTACTTTTACAATAACCCAGTATTTGTGGACCTAAGTTAACCAGTATCCAAATAACCAACTATCTGGCAAATTCACCGTGATTACTTTGTCTTTTTGATAACTACACTGCGAATAAGATGGATCATGATTACAACTTGACTGCACTCAGGGAGGCGTGTGACGACGACTACATTGAGGATCTGGAAGTCGACCAAACGACCTCCAAAGAAGACAAAATTAACTGGGCTCACACGCCAACAAAAGGTCCGAACCCGAAGAAAATACGAGGGGCACGAGCCCAGAAAATGGAGGATGAGAACACCGTCGCTGCTATCCTGCAAGCAGTCAACGTCTTAACGCAGAAGATGGACGAACAGACGGCGCTACTGTGAAAGTTTGAAAAGCGCATTGATATGAACACAGCAGAAATAAGGGAAAATAAAGAAGGAATAGCCAAGCTGCAGAAAGAAAACAAATCTCTGCGAAGCTCTTGTGAGGAACAAGCTCGTTACAAGAGAAGGTGGAATCTGAGGCTGACTGGTCTTCCCGAGAAAGATGATGAAAACATTAGAGAGACAGTCATTGGGATACTCACCAGAGTTGTGCCTATGTCTGTGGATAGACTGAGAGAAACTGTTGACACTGTTCATCAGCTGGGAAGAAAGGGAAACGTTGCCTCCTCCATGACCCCGAGAGCCATAATCATCCAGTTCGGCATGAGAACGGTCCGGGACGACATCTGGAAGAAATCAAGGGATGCGAGAGTTTGTAAAGAGAGAGCTTTAAAGAGGACTTCTCCAAAGAAGACCGGGAGGCTCGAGTCAAACTGTGGCCGCTGGTCCAGGAAGCCAGGAGTAGGGGGAAGAGAGCGTTTCTGAAGGAAGGCTACGCTCTGATTGACAACCAAAGAGTGAACCCAAACTGAACATTATGTTTCACTGTTTCACTTCACAGGTATGCTGATGTTTAATCAGCTTTAATATTTCATGTTCCCTGATTGTTAAGGGTTATTGCGTTACTTGTTTTTTATGTAGGACACAGCTGCTCTTTCCTGCCTGTCTTCTAAATTTTCCTTTTTTATTCAAAAAAGTTTATAGACGTGTTTTTATACTTTTTTTTTAATGTTGATTTATGTCCTCTGCAAGAGTTTGTATTGCATTGTGTTTAAATTGTTAATAATAATTAAAAAAAATTGCGCCCAAACCCCACCCACAAGACTAACATCACCCCTCCAGACCCGGAAATTCAAACGGAAATTCACAGCAGCGCTTAACAGTCAGTCGGAGCAGTAGTTTTTTGTCATGGAGAAAACAAATTCAGGTGGTAAAAACGGAACCGTTCCACAGAAGAACCTCACAGGAAAAGATTCGGCTTAAAGATTCTGGACCGACAAGACGGACTGTCCTGAGATCGGAGCTTTGTTTTGTTTCACCTGCCTCCTCTGTCAGTTGACAGGAACTGAACGAGCCTGGATTCAGACAGGTAGTCATGATTTAATAAATTTTTCCTGAAAAAGCAAGAAAGCATGAACAGACAAGGACAAAGACAAGTGTCATTTTATGTTTGGCAATGTGAATATAACTACGCAGCTTAATGAAGGCTACAGGATAGAGTATAATGAGATGACATAATGAGGAGGGGGACAAAAACAGAGACATTTTGTTTAAGATGATACACTGCATTAAATTCTGTGGTGCGTTTGAGCTCGCGTTGCATGTTTATAATGAAAGTGAACACTCAGAAAATCCTGGCATTTTCAGAGGGCTGGTGGACTTTGTTGGATCCCTGGATGCAGCAGTACCTTCAGACTGTTACTGTGTTTAGGGGACATTTGAGACAGTGCAGAATGAGCTGCTTGACTGCATGTGTCAGTTGAAGGAGAGACAGGTGAAATTTATTTATAAATAGTAAATGACTGAAAACCCAGACTGTGTATTTTTACGTTAATTTAATCATTTATAGTAGTGTGATGCATGAGAATGGTGCTTTGGCTTAGTGGTGATATGTGGTTAGAGCGCAACTTAAAACTGACTTGCAAAAGTGTGCCCCCCCCCAAAAAAATGTCACCAGCAGCCACTGCCACGGCACCATTCTTTGTTTATTTTAGTCTCTATTTTGAAGTAAAAAAAACATGCTGTTGAAGAAACTATTAGACCAGAACACTTTATTTTCCAGATTCCTCTTAAATCTGTCTGATGCCAAACATACTGCACATAAACGGTAAAAACATACATGATTATATGGAAGTGTTTCATAGGTGTGCAATAAAATATTTTAAATGCTCTTTATGGAGGCAAAGTGCTCTAAATTTGAATTGTTTCTATGTCATGGGATCTTATATTCCCCAGCCAACCATGTTTAGTCTGACAAAACGGTATGAAACACACATTTTTAATTTGAAGAAAAAATATAACTAAAATTATTTTGTGCTATATGATGTATGCAGCACATCAGACACAGAATTTGATGAACAACATGATAAAAACAATGAAAAAATGTGTCAGTCAAAATCACCAGGAGAAATGACTTCAACATCAACCTCATATTAATGGACTTGTAGTGGTTTTGTGAGTTTAACCTGAGTCCAGCGGAAATGTGAATAACACAATGACATCACTGTGAATTTGTGGACAGCATATGTACAAATATACATTTAAACTCAAAACACTTTATAATAGAACATGTGAACACTAAAATCATGAACCCCCTGTGCATCCGTCCCTCTCTACTGTGCTTAAAATAACAAACTGTTAACACAAGTGGTACATTTTACATTATTGTCAAACACCTTTACATTTAATATCTTTTAAATATTGTTTAATGACATTTACATAAAGTAGATTAAGGCCACACAGTTTAAGTATACTGTTTGCATATTGCTTATTGTTAGTGTAAGTATTCTATTTAAAAAAGTGTTGCTACAGTGTCCTCCATACAGAAGAAACTGTACAGTGTTAATTCCTCTATGTAGGAAATACTCATTAGTAAATGTCTGGCAGCTGGCTGTATTTCCTGTCCCAGTATCCACCAGAAAAGAGCCAGTCCTGGGAGTTGGTGTGAGGGTTTTGTCCCTGTTGAAACCACCTGAGAACACAGCAGACACACATCAGCATTCAGCCAGAAAATCTAAACTCAATCAATAACAGAACGTGAGGAAGGAAGATCAAGCATGCGTCATCACAAGGTTACAAGAAATCTGCATAGTAGCTGACAGATTTAGTTGTTTTGACTAAAATGAACTTAGTACTGTTATATCTTTGGTGCGTGGGACATTATTAGGGACATTATTTGGAGTGAGGACTCCTGGTGATTTGAGTAATTCCATCTAGTGCCAGTGAGTGGAGCTGCCTTGCTGGTGGAAGGGAGAGAGGAGAGTGTGACTGCTCATTATCTTATCCTAGGAGACAGTGGGACAGTTAAATATATAATTTAGAGAAGAGGAAGTGTTTGGAAACACTGAAAGTGCAAGTTCACATCATTATCCCATCACATATTTCAGGTGTGTCAGTCAA
Source organism: Sandelia bainsii (assembly GCA_032362345.1). Classification (NCBI taxonomy): domain Eukaryota; kingdom Metazoa; phylum Chordata; class Actinopteri; order Anabantiformes; family Anabantidae; genus Sandelia; species Sandelia bainsii. The sequence goes on along the minus strand of JAUMHL010000021.1, from coordinate 6,740,312 downwards.
ACAGCAAGCATCTCTAACCTTGGGCCCAGGGAAGGACTCCTTAACATCAAAGTGAGGATGCAACAGAAAAACAAGTGCAGGTTTAGTTCAAGCAACAAAGTATGAAATAGTACAGAAAGAAAAAAATGCAGCATTAAAGACAGAAATTCCATTCAGCCACAATGAAAATGGCATTAAAATATGATAGATAAATAAATGACATGAATACCAGTTCAGTTTAGCAAATTAAACAAAAGATTGTCTGAGTTGGCAATGTTCACACTTCATTAACAAAACTGCTTTATATTTTGGGAAATTGATTGATTGATTTCTTTCTGAAGGTGAGATAAGAATACTGATGCCACTCTCAACCAGTACAGTAAATATAAGGCTATAAGCAGCCAGTTAGCTTAGCTCAGCATAAAGACTGAAAACGGAGCTAAACAAAAGTTGACACAATACACCTACCAGCGCCTCTAAAGCTCAATAATACTTTCTTTCTTATGTTTAAAATCTTTACAAAACTCGAGCTGTAAAAAAAACAAAAAACTAAGCTAACTAACTTCTGGTTGTAACTCCATGTATAATGTACTAATATAATCAGTCTTCTCACTCAGCTCTCAGAAAGAAAATGAATGATCATATTTCTAAAAATATATAACTATTCTTTATAGACATACACTTGTTACACTGTTTCACACAGTGAAAACTGCACATAGAGTTATAAGTTATTTAAATACCACTTCACCTCAGCAAATTGGATGAGTGTCTGAGTTGAGAATACTTTAGCAATATTATATTATTATGCATTATATAATATTGTTTTTAACACAAAATATAACATCTACTTAATATAATTGCTATGGTGAATATCAATCCATTGTATGCACAGTGATAATGCCATTGCCCTAATATTGACTGGAAATGATTGGGCCGCTCAAGAAACAGCATTGTTAGTTGGTTTCTCAGCAACCTCACCTCGTCTTCCAGTCTTCATCAGATTTGGAGCGGTTTTTGCGAGCAGTTCTCTGTTTTTCCTCAAGCCTTTTCTTCTCCTCACTGGCAAGGTCTACATTGAAGTCAACATTGAAGTGTGAAGTCATATTTTTATTTGATTTTGATTTTGAGTTCCAGTTTATTGATAACAATTATTACCAATGTCACCATTCTCCATGGCTCGTATGTCTGGCCTCAGCCTGCAGTCAGTCTGAGGAATCACTCCCTCCATCTCCTTACGCAGCTCGTTCAGCTGCATTGCAAACGATGTGAAGCTGTACATCTTAAGTAAAGAAGAAGTAAAGAAGTTTAGAGAAAGAAATTGAGCATATTAAAATATTGCAAAACACCTACAGTTATTCTGAGACTATGCTTCTGCAAATACATTTATCAGACCTGGGCAGAGTTGGCTGGTCTGGGAGCGATTCTCCACAGCAGCTGGCTGCCAGGAATCACCACCACAGTGTCTGAAGCTGGTGAAGGAGCCTCCTCCTGATCTTCACTGCAATCCTGCAAACAGAAAATAGTGATGTGAACTGACAAGTGCACATTTAATTACAGCGTATTATGATAGAATGGAGTTAATTATGATTGTTTGCAAAGATCTTTCGATATTATAATTTTATTTGACTTTAGCATCTCAGTAACTGACTAACTGGTGTGAAAATATTAAACAGTTCATACTGCTTTGCTGCTTTTTTTCTCTTCTGTCCCTTTCTTGTCATTTTTCTTATGTGCTTCGAAGGCGGCAGGGTCGACGACATACAGACACTCTGTCCACTTCCCATAGAGCGCACACAGCTTCTTTTTGCTGTGGAAAAACACCAGACATACAAACATCCTCAGGCACATGCATTGGATATTGATTTCAGTTAGCTCTAGTTTCAGAGATGCAACACATGAAAAACTTCCTGCCAAACAAATGGTCCAAAAAAAATCTAAATAAGCACTTTGATGAGTGTCTCGCAAACTGGTAAATTTCCAACAAATCCAGCCAAATGAAACATTTCCAGTTAAAAATAGGTAAAACAGACTAACTTCACTCATTTTGTCATTTTGTGTGTCCACGTGTCTCCTTGTGTGTTTGTAGATCTCATGTTGCACATTTGGTCTTGTTCTCATGGGCATGCACACTACTTGTGTCCAGTCATTTGTGTTTAGTCAGTCACTCTCACTCTGTTGTGTTAGAAGCTGCTTGTCCTCTAATTCTGATTGAACCATCTGCTCTCCTTTGTTTGTGTTACTTTGTCTGGTCCAGTGACATGTCATCTGCCTTCTTCCTTAGTTGTGTCTTTTTATTTTCATTTCGCACTAAAGCTCATTGTTTTGATGGCAATAAATTATTAGTTAGGTGAATTGTTAATTGATATTTTGCATAATAATTCAGTCAGTGTGGTGTTATGATTTACAAATGAACACTCTTTTCATCGCATAGTATGTTATAATATGCAAAACAGAGATGAATGCATCAGTGTGTGGTGTGAATTTTGAATTAAGGGTGAGAATTACTTCAGAAGTACTATCTTCATACCACTATTTCCCTCAGCATTCAGGACCAGAATAATAAGTCTCCACACCGAACACCACTCATTATCTGGATGACTTCCTGAACATGATGCATCAGTATAAGTCGTACCTTTTATCCAGAATATACCCTTCAACCTTGTGCAGCTCTTTGCCAAAAAGGCCACACGGTTTGAAATTCAGACAGCACTTTTCTCCAGTTCTAAGTGAAAAGGGAGAAAAACAGCATATTATCCTCTCACTCTCTGCTGACCGAGTCATACAAAACTTCCTCATCTGCACTGTCCATTTTCCTCTTTGTTCATCAAACTTCCTCAAAATCATTTTATTTTAGCTTTTTTTTTTTACTTGTCCTATTCAGAAATGTCCAAATCTATGAACTACAGTGTAGCATAGTGTTAAATGCATGTGTTGATTGATTTTTTTTCTTACCTGTGGTTGATCACCTCTACATTTCCATACTGCTCAATCCACAGCTGGCCCACAATAATGTTGTGAACACAACATGTAGGGTTTGTCCATGTATAGGCTTCATTGTACCTGGGGAGTAAAATACCTTTAATTATGAAGAATGCACCATTTCCAAATGCATGCATGCATGCGTGATAAAGTTTACAAACCACTCGTACAGAGAATAAACTTTGATGGCAGCAACGTTAAGTTCTTACTTGGGCAGCTCCAGTGTGATCATGCCTTTTGGCTCGGCTTCCACACTCTTCCCCCAGAATTTGAGTTTGGGGTAGATGGATCCATGAAACACAAAGTCTTGCTTCAGGCCTTCAGCATGGAAGGCACTGACTGGAGGGTGGTGGCTCACCTGCTCTGATATGAGCCTGAAGCCCAGATCGTCTCTGGGGACCAAGAAGACAGTGAGCATCAAAGTGGGAACATTAGAAGAGGAACAAGCACAATTTGATCACATAAGGAGTGATAAATTGTATAATCTCATTTACCTGACCAGTTCATAGGTTTCTCCTAGCAGGGGGTTGAAGGGTTTACCGGTCCGCTCCCACTGGGAGGCCACAGCAGACACCGCAAATGCAGCCACACACTGCCAGCAGCAGATCACACAAAATCATATGCACTTGATAATGATGGGATATGATGATGGTTATATTTCAGGCAGTTTAAGTCATTTGCACATGATAGGTCCAGGATGTTACAGTGTACTACAGTACCTTCATTCTCTCAACAGAATCTGAGGAGGCGTAGGCCTGATGGATGAGGTATGTGTGCTCCATGTACTCTGTCAGACGCTGCAGGAAACTGAGTGGCTCGTTGAAAATCACTGGCATTGTAATCTTGGAGAGTTCCTGAAAGGCATATAAAGAGAAAAGAGACTAAAGAGAGGAAATAAAGTCTCTTCACACCGCAAGTGCAATATTCAAGTTGAATGTTAAAAAGGCTAAAGGGAAGTTTGATCTTCTTCAAACATGCTGTGCTAATGAACTAATTAAAATGCTAAATAAAAGGATTATGGTGCCTGCATTTTTTAATGGTTTAATGTGGAAGTATAAAAACTGTCAGTAATACTTTATACACTATTACTACAATTCTGTGATGATTTTGATGAACAAGAGTCCGAAACCATGGTAGCAGCTTTGGCATGGTACTATGCCCACAAAAGGAATGCTAACACATCACATATATAATAATGTGAACCTTATTCTCACCATTCCAATGCAGTTCCTCAGGATGCTCCAAATACTGAAGTCATTTCTTGAAAACATTGGTGCAGGTAAGCTGGTCCTAAAATAACACACACATTAAGGTAGCATTAGTATGATGCACTGACTTTGACTCTGAGCTAGTTCTCGAAAAATAGACATAAGATTAAATGTACCAGACATATAATAGCAGCAGGTGTCTCATGTGCTGCAGTCTAAACACTACAAAAGATGAGCCAGGTACGACTATATTAAATGTTTTACAGCTTTGAGTTTGGGTAATAAACTTAATGTCACAAGAATATAACATGGGGCTTTTACATAAATTCAAAATAGCATCAAAATAGGGGCAGCAGTAGCTTAGTTGGTAGAGGAGCCGTCTACGAACCCCAGGGTCAGTGGTACATGTCGAGGTGTCCTTGGACAAGACACCGAAACCCTGAGGTAGCTCTGACATGTACAGTCTGGCAGCTGTCCAACAACAATTTACCCAAGGGGATCAATAAATTGTGCCATTATTATTATTTATTATTATAAATAGACTGAACTGCACTCCAAAGCTCTGAGGGATTAGCCAACATGGGATAATACTGCAGACTGTTTATTGCATTACACTTTGACCTCATCAATATTTAACAGCTTCAACACAGAGCTCAGTTGTTTCAATGCAACTCTTTCTCCTTGTTCTGAGAGGCTCACCCTGACTCTAAATTATTCACACTATGAAGTGGAAAGACCTGAGGGAGGACACAAAAATGAAGAGTAAATATCAGTGAGAAAATCAGACCACGATAGATAATATAACAGCCTGACGCTATCTATCACTAATACTAGTGATAGATAGTGATATGATATATTACAACAAGAGAAATCACAACAATAACAGTCTGATATGAGGAGACAAGCTCTTTGTTAAATTTGTTCATTCGTTCATCTCCACTGACCTATGCTTTGTGATCCCATTGGGTTGTGTCTCATCCTTGTCGCCATGGTGATCCTCCTGCAACATGCTGGTGGGGCTGCTGCAAGGGCTGCTTAACATGACAGAGCCTTCGTCCTCGTCGTCCTCTTCAGATTGGCTGACCACCGTCTCAAAGCCGCTCAGAGAGAGCTCAGAGTCTGATTCTGACAGAGACGGACCCATAGAGACGACCATTTAATGTGACCATGAAATGTTTTTAAAGAATGCCTCAAAATAAACCCAAAAGGCAAAATAAAAACATTAAGTGAATACAGATCTCAGGTAAATTAAAACCAATAAAGGCCAAAAATAGAAAATAGAAATATAATAAAATGAATTTTATCAAGTGCATGTGGATATCTATTGTGTTCTGATAGGAAAGCTAGTGTCAAAACATGCAAGATAGCAATTAGTGCCAGACAGCTAAATCAGCCAGAGCAATTTATCAACTAATCTTAGCATACTGCAGATATATTGGTTTATATCTGAGTAGACAGTATCTGGCCAATAATAACACAAAACATAAGTACAGAAGTGCAGTGCAGAAAAGCTAGATTTACGTTAATTAAGAAAGTGTGTTATCATCTTATCTCCGCTAAAAAGTCGAGTCAAGTTTATTTTTCATCTACAAAATGCTCCACTCACTACACACACTCATCAGCCACACCACATGGTGGTTTTAATGTTGTGGTGGACAGGGGTCAACATGGTCACTCTGACCAGTCTGCAGCTACGCAGCTCTAAAAGTAGCAAGCTGTGAAGCACTGTGTGTTCTGACACCTGTTGATTATGGCCAATATGTCCCCCTGTCCACCACAACATCAGTCAGTGTGCACTGGTCATAAAAAGTGTTTGTGTTTAATTATATCATTGTCATTGCTATGATTAGACTCAAAATATCGTTATCACCCTCAAAAAATGAGTATTTGTGGATCTGTAACAACAAGACTGTAATAAATGACAATAACAATTACTCACTGAAAATAACTTAATTTATGATTTAATTGTTTGCCAACTACAATGGTAATAATAAGTGGGAAATATATAAAATACTCACAGAAATGTCACAGTAAATGCTTAGAAGATGAATGCAAATGTTCCATGCAGTCTAAGGATCTATATTAGCATGTCATTGTATTCAGCTGTGATGGCATTTAACATTTTTCTATTTTGTAGCTTTTCTTGAAAAAAAAATAAAAATCTTCAAACATCAGTCAGGCTCTTTTTTAATGTTACTACACCATGCAGTTTTTTTCCACACCAACAATAAACATTCATTTTTAAAGTTTTTTTCAACACAACCAGGCAACACTTGAGCTTACGTCACGCTTGAGGAGCAGCAAATATACCAAAGACATTCACCAGCAGGAAAAAGTATTCCAGTGTCCTATAGGTGAATGACAGAGCAGCAAGTATGAGCTCGTCACTGAACCTCCTGCATCTCCTGTGAGTGTTCACAGTAACTCGTTAACTCACCAGACACAGCGTCGTGGAACTCATCCTCGCTGAGGGCACTCCGTGGTGAAGATCCCTTGACGACGGATTGCTCAAGTTCGTGGTGCTCTGTGGCCAGAGTCTGCAGGGCTTCGGAGAGGATCTTATTCTTCTCTACCTCCTGCTCCAATTTCAGGCTGCGCACCTGAGCTCACCACACACACACACACACACACACACATACACATACACACACACACAATAAGAAATAGACTGATCACTCACAGAAACATAAACCAACACAACTCTTATATTTCCTTTGATAACTGAAGACAATAAAGTGGTAAATGGTGTTCCATTTTTTCCCCCGAACAGGAGACAAATGTGCATGACTCTCAGGCCGGCTGTGATGCCAGTGGGTCTACAAATACACAGCATGTTGACTGACTGACTGATCCTCCCCTCTGCACTGTGCTGTCATTATCAGACCCATGGAAAGAGACAGAGATGGAGCTGAGAGCGATGAGCCATGTTTATCTGTAATGGAGGACTGCTGCCTTGATGCTGCCGTCTCAGATGGCTTAGCAGAGAACATGAGTCCCATGGAGTAGAGGGGATCAAATGACAGGTAATGGACACTATGGATATAAACTATTAACCAAACCCTCCTTTTACACAAGACATTAGTGTTGATAATATGAAGATGAGCTCATATTTCAGCTGCACGTTAACAAGCAATCTTACTTCACTGTTTCCACTGATGTGTAAATATAAAGTCAGAGAACACTAATGAGTCTGTTTTTTTACATCAGACGGTCAAAAAAACAAGAGAAGGAAAATTTATGCTAAATTACATAACAAGGACAGAGCGGGACAGGTGAAGTGGCGAGGAAAGTGGTGTATAATGATAGACTACAAATCGCTCGCCATTATTGCAAATACCGAACTTTAAAGAGGAAACCCCTGCTGCTTGACCCCTCCACAGGTGGTGCTAAAGTGCAAACCAGCACTGCAGGAGGTGGAAGTGAATCAGTATCTTTCCTTCGCAAAAGGGGCGTGAACAGCCCCCACGGCTTCATTCAGACTGCATACCATCATGCGCAGACCGAGATATTCTATACATGTTTGATTTATTCCTATTGAGACCAAACCTATTCATGGTGAACTCTGAAATTCTGTGAGACTTTTAATGTGCGCTCTGCTTCTGCACATCGCAGTTCAAAAGGCTGCACAGCTGAGCTATGAAGGCCCGGCCCAGATGTAAACCCTGAAAGCACTGGACTGGCTGTGTCAAAGTGAGAACATTCAGATGTTTTGGCAGCCTCTGGGCACACCAGCAAAGCTGTCTCCTCTTAAGATCCCAGAGAAGCTGTTTCAGAGAGTAGGAGAAAACAGCAAGTTCATGTAAACATCATAGCCGATACTGACTTTCCCCGAAACCTTCAATATTTCAGGCTTTGGTATTCAACTATTTTGTCCATGTTAATATGCAAATATCATATTTCTGATGCAGAAAATGACAGATGTCAGTCAGGCAGAATGCCACGTAAAAAATCACTGCGTGCGTCTTACTATATGAAGGTTAACATGGAATATAAACCTGAACTGACATACTCAGCAACTCAAGTATGCATTCAAACACTGTAGCAGACAGTGACTGATCTGCTAATTCTCATATTCTCATACCAATATTATGTCCTGATAGATCTCAGCTTCAGAAAATGAAATAAACTAAAAGCTTGACGGAGCATTATGCAAAATAAAAACATAAAAAAAAACTCACTCACTCACTCTTAGACTTAAGTGTTGGCAAACTTATGTTTTGTGCTACTGCCTGCAAGATCGAGATAGCAGATTAGAAGTACGATGGAAATCAGATATGCACACTGTAAATTTTATGCATCATCAGTGAGTACTGTTTTCAGCTGCAGCAGACAGACTTATTCAGGCATTTTTAGCGAACGAGCCCTCCACGCATTTTTCTTCACATTTAGTGTTTTATCTCTACATACAGTATCAGGGTTCTCCTTAATGGTATTATTATCTTGTTCTCTCTCTCTCTATCTGTGAAGTATATGTATATGCTTTTTGTACAGATTACTCCAGCTCAAAGCAAAAGCAGCACTAATGGTCGGTGCTGCTTTTACAGTGAGCGGCAATATGACAATATGTAGATGATTGCATGAAATTCTGAAGATAGTAGGATTCCCATAACACCTACAGACTTTGGTGATCCTCTGACCTTTCTTTGACTGTTGACAAAAACATATTTTTTGGATCTCTCCTTCTATGGCAGCATGTCAGACATTCAAGCAAACAAATCCTTATCTCGGACTCACTGCAATCTTTTAATTAGCTTTCAGAATCAAGGATCAACCACAAGTGTTGCCGCTGATGTGCAAATGTGATGTATGTTGAAGGAATTTACTTTCAGCCTGTGGATGTGTTTTCAGTGCACAAATCATTCTTTTTTAGAAAAAAATTAAACAAAAGGAAATTAAAAGAGGAACAATGAGTCCAATAAATGACAGTGTTGCAAGTTATAAAATGATGTGTGGAAACGACAAAACTAAACTCACTCTGAAAGCCTCAGTGAGTAAAAATGAAAAGCTTCAACTGGAACGCAATATCACTGCGTGTAAGATAAAAGGAATCATACTGTAGCAGAAATAAAGCATTTATAAAAGAAAAGGAAAATGCTTCTCATGCACAACCCGTTTGGATAGTTTAATACAACTTTGTGAAAATATCATGTCACAAAATATAGTCAGGTTCAAAATTATTTGGACAGTTTCCATAATGGCTTTGGCTCTGTACAACATGTGCAGGTTTATGTGTCGACTGCTTTTGCTTTAATTTAAAGGTAATCTGTTGATAACTCAGTTGGACAAAGCAGAATTGCTCAAGTGTGTCACCTGACTGTCAGAGAAAAAAAGGTTTTGAGCCTCATTTTATTTATTATTAGATAAGACACCCAGACTAGATAAGAGATTGCTAATGTTGCTGGTGCTGCTGCCAGAAGGTGAAATTATAATTATTTCTGATTTGGAGTCATTCAACTGCAGGAAATGATTGGACATCCACTTCTTAATTTCATTTAGGCAGGACATAATAAAGACACATTGATGGCACCAGGCTTTATTGGGACATACAGTTGTGTATTGTAGCAATGTAAATAAATATTATGTTTGAACATAATTTGCCCCAAGAGCTGCATGCATACAGTTAATACGTAAGGGGGACCCAGAATTGACCCCACAGAAATGGGAAGCATGACAGGAGGGGGCATCTCCAAGCATAACAGAGAAGGACCTGTTGAACAGATCTGATATGAGCCAATCCAGAGACAGATCACTGATGGCACCATTGTTTTTCAAGCAAAAGGTAACTGCTGAACTTAAGGGAAAACAATTGTTTGAGACATTTTTTCTAAGAAAAATTGCAGCTTAGAGGTGGGTGTAAATTGTTTAAAACAGAGGGATCCAGAGTGGGTTGTTTTAAAAGTAATTTTCTATATTAATAGTATATTCAACAATCACCATACAGACCCAAAAAACCAATTGTTTCTACTCACAGTTAATGTCAGTCTCCAACCTGGACTGTATTATTCTTCTGTGCCACAAACAGAGGAATAACACATTGTTCCCCTGGGTAACATGTTTGTTCATTACATAAGATGTGACCTGAATAATTTTCTAAAATGCTGCCCCAAAGGCTCCAAACGGCCTTAAGTTCTTACAGCATCTGACGTAAACAAGAGTCAACAGCACCCGAACAAGAACTTTTTTAATGAAGAAACACGTCACCCGGACGAGCGGTGTGTCTTGGAGATTTTTAAATAGTTTTTAACAATAATTGCCTATGGCACAGGCGAATAATCTAGTCCAGGTTGGAGACCAAGAGACATTAACTGTAATTCATTGTTGGTTTCAGTCTCTGTATGGGGACTGTTAAATATTAAAATACAGCCGTGGAAAAACAGCAGTTTATAATAGCTAAAATATCTGGACCAAATATTTGAAATACTGCTTTCAAAAACCACGTGTGAAGGACAGGTGGATGGTTTTGAACAGTGCAATAGACTGACATCCTGCCTATATCTATAGAATTTAAGATATTTTGCAGGAGCTACGCATGTTATAAAAAGTCAATATTTTGTGTTAATTAAAGTTATATAACAATTTTGGCAGCATGTCATTTGTGCATTAAAGCAAACAAAGCCACAATGACAGTCTAGTGTGTTTTCAGAAGTCGCAACGATTATTTATAACTTTACATACATTGACAAGACACACAAATAGATCTATTTTTTCAAAGCACTTGGAGTGAAACACCATATAAACACTAAAATAAAGTTTTACAATATTTCAGTATGGATGTACAGAAATGGAGCTTGTTTTAAGCTATAAGTGGTGCCAGCTCTTTTTTTTCATTGAGGAATGTAAATCTACCCACTGAATCCTTCCATTATAATCAAATCCATTGAATCAAACACAAAGAAAAACCCATCTTATAATCACTGCACTTCACTCAGCTCCTTTCACAAGAAGGTGAATTGAGCCTGTTCTTTCTTCTAAAACATGTTTTGTTTTTATATCTTATTCTTAAAAAAACACTGCTACATATTTGAGGGTCACTGAGAATTTGTTGATTATTGTATTTATAGGCTGCATTTTTAAAGGGTCAGCTCAATCAAAATCGCACATACAAAATGTTTTCTTACTTAGCCCTCATGATATTTACAGAAGCCATGAACATTGTTATACATCTTTAAACCAGAAACAATATTCTGGTTACACAATCCAAAGATATCATAACAACTGTGAGGTTTTTGAAATGTAATTGAAATCACCTGCAGTTTATTGAGGTGGCAGCAAATCTGAGTGAACTTTAGAAAATAGCCTGTGCTTTACTATGGGTTATGCATTAGAAAATTCTGATAATCAATAGCATTATAGAAAAAAAACTGCCACATAGCAAACAACAGGGCTTCAAACAGAGATAGAAATTATGGGAAAGCTGCACTTACCACGTCCTGTCTGGAGAAAAGGCTGAGACAGACATTGAGATTGGAACTAGTCTCGCTTGACAACTCACAGATTTCTTGAATTTTCTGCACAATGGTGGATGGAAACCCTGAGGGAAGACAAATAATCTGATTAAGAAGCAGAACTGAAGGTGAACTTAAGCAAATCTGAAGTTCAGATGATTGTTTAGTGTTTTAAAGCTCTCAGAAATGCTACAAACAAACAAGCAAAGCTCTAATGACAGAAGCAGATGGTGCAGACTCCTAAGAGAATTTCAGTTCTTATCTAATCTGCTTGATGATGCTTGTAATTTTAATCATAAGCTTTTCATTTCCACTGTTGAATGGTTCATATCTATGAGGTACCCCACATTACTATAGACAGAAAAAAATGTACTTGACACCGAAATAACTAATAATAAAGATTGTACTTTCTGCCAGTCTGTCATTTTTCAGCATGGACAGGAAAGCTGCCACCTCCTTTTCCAGCTTCTTCTGGCTGGTATCTGCTGCCTGGTTTCAAAGAGACGAAAGGAGACCACAGATTGGTTCACTGAAAACACTATGAATCATTATGCTGACATGATAATTATGGATTTTGTTTTGTTTGGAGCCACCTGTAGCAAGTCTGTAAGCCCCCCGAGTGATATCACTTCCACATCCTCTTCCTCGCTGCCTTGCTCTTGGGAGCAGTAGTGTGTGCTGTAAGCTGTGTGCTCCTCCAGGGCATCCAGCCATGCCTGGAAGACAACAACAGATTTTCCAGTTTGTCATAAAAAAAACATCTTGCTAATCTATGTAATAGACTGCAACTTTTGAAATGTTCTCTTGATTTCATTAGAGAAATCAACACCTTTGTGAAAAAAAATACATGTATTCAATACATTGAGGAAATCTGTTAATTACTAAAATGGAGTTAGATGTGGAAACATGCTTCTTTACTTTGAAAGCAAAGTCACATAAAAAACCCTCCCATACCAGCGTGTTTAACATGAAGCTAAAGGCAATAGTCTGTGGAGATTCTCAGTCGTCCAGGTCACCACATTTTTTTGGGATAATCTTAAGGAGTTTTTTTAACTCGAAGAAGAGCGAACAATCTGTAGCTCACTGAAATTTCTCTTTAATAATTCTTTCTAACAAATACCAGCATAAGATTAGCAAGGTTGCCGTCTATGGCATGAGATTTCAAAACTCTAGTACAAGAATATGTTACATTATTTTACTTTTTAGCTCTTTAATCTCAGCTGTGAGGCGGCAATGACAATTTGACTATCTCCTAAACGTATACCTAGTTGGAATGTTTATCATTTTAGAAGACGGGCTGAGTTTGCAGCCAGTGGAGAAATTAAACGTACTTTTCTCAGCGTTTCTTGGTCATTTTTAGGTGATACTTTGAAGTGATGCACACTGTCATCGAAGCACTTGAGGGTAAAAAAGCAGTTATCTTTGGCTCGGATCTGGAAATGAGAACATCAAAAATAATGACCTGTGAAAATGTGATACTCACACAAATTCAACACAGATGTCAAAGAGTACAAAAAGTCTTAACTGATGGCTTACCAAACAGTGAGAGTGTGTCAGGGATTTACAGCCTTGCCTTCTGACACTGGCAGCAGCATCTGACCTTCAAATGAAAGAGACATTTTCCTGAAGTATTTTCTTTCGCAGGGTGAAATCTTTTTTTTTTTTTTTTTTCTTAACAGACCACAGACTTCTATGTTTTGCTGTTTTATCTGTCATCTTCAGGACCTTTCTAATCGAAAGTTTGCAATACTTGTTATACATTTAGAATTTGAGATGTTTCCACATGTCTGATTCAAGGAAGATAGATAAGGTGAAAGATGGAACCTACTGTTTTGAGTACCAGGATAAAACCCCATCCTGAAGGACAACCCAGTAGGAGCGCCAGCCGAAAAATCTGGAGCTCTGCGGGATAACACAACAGTTTGATTTTCAGTGATCTCTGTTACTGTGCAGTCTATTCATGTTTAAACAGTGTCTGAGAGGGAGCAACTAGAGAGAGCACATTAAATTGCAAATATATTCACAAACACCTGTGCTGCATTTAGAAACACATTGTAAATGTGCTCATGCTGCATTACACGCGCATGAAAAAGTCTGTTTCCTCACTGATTAGCTCAGCAGGTAGTGAAATGAAGTCAAATTTTAGGGTTTCCCAACGCTGCGGTCATGTAATTCGGAAGCTGCCATAATTGCCTGTTTCTGTCTTTTAAATAGGACTCGCATTACCACTGAAGTGGTAATTACAACTTAGACTATTTTCAGCTGTGGATTAATACACACTTGGTGTGCTATTATTTCTGTCATCAGGACGTAATGAATGAGATGTCACTCTGGTTTTAATAAGTTGTTGACAACAGTGGTGCTCTGTGACGCAGAGTGATACATTTTCAAACAGTACTTGTTTGAAGGCTAAGTTCAGAGTTGGTTTTATATTCTTAAAGATGCTATAACCAATATTTTAAAGGGTTGCTACTAGGGGTATAACAATTATCAAAATCCACAGTTTACCAATATTTTTTTTGTTTTTTATTTTTTCAGTGGGATGGGGATGTGGGGATGCCTAACAACACAGATAACCTACACTCTGTACTGTCCCTGAACACAGTGCACCAGAGCAGCTGCTGACAGACAACTGATTTACAGTTAACTGTGTAACTTTCAGCTTTTTGCAATGAACAAATCAAACAAGAACAATTTAATTAGCTCAACAAAATTAATGTTACAAGTGGTTCCTCCAAATTCAACACAAAATGAAACTTTTAATGACTACTGCAGTCTCAAAATTATTCAACCCCCCCGAACAGAATCCCTCACAAACCCTCCCTGTCACCATAGGTAATAATTCCCAGACGTTACCTTCCAGAGCTGTCCCTCGTGCTTCTTGACATGGCGGTTCATAACCTGCAAGTGACACAGTTGAGAAACATGAAGACAGCCTAAACCACAAATGAACAAATAAAGTAACCAATTATCAGGTCAGCACTCACTCGATGAACGGTGCCTTCAAGGATCTGCTTCACTGCTGCATCACTGGCCAGGTCAAACACTGTCTGGCCTATGAGTTACAGACACACAATACAACTGGGGCTTTTGCACAACAGAACAGAGGTATAAAAAGCAAAAAATACTGCTTAATTGAACATTTAAGAGATAATAATCAGCTTAGCCTCTCATACAACCATAATTTTCACTTTTATTTGCACTGAAATATATAGAAATAACTACTGTGCTTGGCAAAATTAATTACAGGTTATGGGGAATGATAGCTGCTTGCTCAGTCAGCAGCTATTTTTGTTTGAGTGAAAGAATGAAGACAGACCTTGTGAAACAAGTTAAAACTGTCTTTCATGGAACATCAGAAGGAATATTGTTCAGTACCTGAATATGGCGATGTATAGATAACGCTGGTGTTACTGATTGTTTTTCTTATTGACATTTCTATTATAGATGAAGAGGCTTAAACCAACAACATGTTAGTCTATCTCACAGTTCTTTCCAACTTCTCTACCTTATCTGTGACACTTAGCCCGAAGCCGTAAACAACAATTTGGCCACAAATGCATAGTTTCATTTTGAAACATGGCCAAGATTAACATCTGGGCACTGTAGTTTTTATCAAATGTTAATCATTAAGGAACATCAAATGAATTTTGGGGGATTCTTTTTTCCTGCAAAACTAATTTGGCATGCTAGTAGGTATTTTTAGCAGCTGGACTGTGTATAGAGAGGGACAGAGTCAAAATAAAATGCAGTGTCCAGTTTCATTGTAATGAAGGAGGAGCTCAACAGCAGTGTGGATTTTTCATGTGTGATTCAAAATTTTTGGATCACGATAGAGCTCTAGTGCACACATTCATAGTATGTTTCGGGCTGTTTATGGGAAAAAGAATATTATATTATTCAATAATATAACAGAATATTGCTGGGCTTATCATCTAAAGGCAGGAGTCATTCATGATTGGTGGGCTTTACCATTCTTGTTCTTGATGTTGGGGCTGGCTCCACTCTTGAGCAGCCTCAGGGCACATTGCTTCTTTCCTCGATAGGCTGCGCAGTGCAGCGGAGTGTTACCCAGCAGATCTGTGCAGTTGATGTCTGGAGGCTTCTTTCTGCTGAGCTACAGTGAACATGTGGGATATAAACAGACGGGCTGTGTAGGCCCAAGTGTCCTGCAGGCCTTTATTATTCTGCTAAGAACTGAAGCTAGACCCTTATTTCTCACACTGTGGCCAAGAGTTGGAATGCTTCCCAAAACTTTTACTGCTGCCTTTGAAGACTCTTTTATTGTTTTGTCAATTGTGTTACTGTCACTCACTGATATTCAAAAGGGCGTACTCGACTCTCGACTTGTTGTAACTTGTGGATATTTGAAGATGGTTGACAGTACTGTCAATGTCATTTCAGGCAAAAATAGTTTAACACACCACACAAAACTCCTCTCTTTTTACCACAACAAGGTCTGAAATAATGCACATTTAGCCTGAGACAGTCCGCGTTGATGTTGGTCAAAATGTAAGATTTAAGTATATGTCTGACACTGTAACTCCATATAACTGGGAGTATTAGGTCATGTATCTGTGTGTGCCACTAACCAGCTGAATTAGAGTTGAAAGGTCTCCTTCTCGTGCTGCTTCCAAAAGTTTCTCCTCCAATTTCCTCTCCTCTGTTCTCTCAGCCGCTGCCGTCAGGATGGTATTTAAAACAAAAAATTTAGGCTGAGTTTAATTTATACACTATACAAATAACTTTTATAGACGAATATTGAAATATTATACATGGGCATTTATAAAAGAATGCTTTCATGAGATCTCTTAAATTATAACATGACTCTCTCACCTTCCAACATGCTTCTGATCTCTGCATTTTGCGTGACATCTTTGGGGATCTGTGCTGTCCCGTTGATGACTGTAGCACATGCATCATAGTGCAGCAGCAGCATGACAACCTCCTGATCAATATGTGATTCATTGATTGATTGATTGACTGAATGGATGAATAAACGCATGCACAAAATCAAACTATCACCAAAGAGATGTAACAAATAGAGGGACACTTCAAATCTGTATGGAAACTGGTGACATATTGAAGTACCTTTCTTCCTGTGAAAGCCGCTTTGTGCAGTGAAGTATCTCCGATGTTATTGGGCAAGTTAACATCTGCCCCTGCCTGCAGAGTATAGCAACACACACACACACACACACACAACACTACAAGTGACAAAGCTGATTGATAAATATAAATTTAATATATTTAATATTTTTAACATAAAAATATGAAGCAGTTTTCATCACCTAACTTCGTATTGACTGTCACTTCATGTTAGCTTAAGAGAAGGATTACTCGTTATGTTCATAATTCTAAAATATTCTAAGATAACTTCTTGTGAAATGTTATTTCTCATAGTTTCGCTCTGCCATTTCTTTTGTAAGAGCATCCAAAAACAGCACAAACCTTAAGCAATTCCTCCACTACATCTTTGTGTCCAAAGTAACAAGCCAAGTGAAGAGGTGTCCATCCAAGGTTAGACTTACTTTTACCTAAGAAAACAGTACATCCTGCATTATACACATACACCAACATACTATGATTGATGTTGCCCATGTGATAATCCTGTACCTTTGCAGTTAATGTTAATTTGCATCTCATCTTTAATCTTTGACTCGAGGAGCTTCTGAATCCCGGGCAGATCCCCGTTCCGGGCGTAGCGCAGGAGCTGTTCCTCTGGCTCCAGCTCCTCCATGGACTCCTGCACAGGAAATCCCCCAGCAAAGCCACTAAATGATGCTTTTAATTTCTGTGACTCAACTGTAATTAAAAAGATGCTTTCAGAAGGCCTTGTTCACTGAATGGCTGCTGCTTATTACTAATCAGTTAGAGCTCAGTGGCAAGAAAACCGATGAGCTTGTAGGTTTGTGAGTATCAGCACATTTGTTTTTCCTCTAGCATTTAAGTACTTGCATGAGCTCTCATAACATTAAAGTACTTTTCAAGACAAGACTGCAAGCAAAACACTTATGCAAAAGCAAAAATTATCCCAGATAAAGTAGCACTCTAGCAATTTTGTATGTCACTTGAAGTTAGGGGAACCATAAGAGGCAAATAAAAAAAAATTAATCATCACTATCAAAGCAGCAGATGCTGAGATATGCTAACTTTTAGTCCCTCAAGCTAAGACAAAAAATCCATGCCAGGTAAAAACATCTTTAGAGCTTATTTTCCTAGTCATTATACAATGATTGTCACAGTTTCGTGTACTCTGTTAAACAGGTACACTGAACTTGATGTCTAAAATCTGTGAACTGCACCTTTAAAGTGGTTTTTCAAAGCTCCTGTGTGTTCAGCCTACACAAATAATCTCAGTTTGTATTGCTTAATGCTCTGTCATTGTTTAGGACACGTGAGGAAAAAGTCACAAGACTGTGTTTTGTCATGCGATGAGGAAAAGGCAACTGTCAAAGGAGGAAAGAAGGAAAGCAGACTTTAAAAAGGTGGCCGTCACCAGACCAGCCTTACAAGAAGGAAACAAGTCTGCTGCTTTTCCATGTGACAACATTCAAAACATTGGTAAAGGATTCAACACAGAGAAGGCAGATCGGACACTGCCACTGTGACATTTGTAGATACGCTTACGGGAAACTGGCTCCAAAACAGGTTTACCTGTGATTGGAAAGCATGTGACGCCAGTGGTTACTCAGCCAGTCTTTCTACTGCTTCAATAGAAACACCTTCTAAGAAATCCCTCTGTAGCTTTATCATCAGAATACTGGTACATGGTTAGCCTAACTTATTTATATTTTATTGATTTTTTATGATGTTTAATCTGATCTGTGGCTTGATTCTTGTTTGGTTCTGACAGCTTTATCTTTCAACTGCAAAGTGTTGCATTCAGTACCTATCTTTAGTATAAATCTCAATGCTCAAATAAGGATGTCATTGGCTGACTGGCTGAAATGACTTTATTTTAATGACAAAATAATTGCACTGGTTTCATAAATGAATACGTTTAAAACTATATAGGAATCAAGCTAGGACTTGATTAGAAAAGAAAGTCTGTACTCCTGCCTGCTGCTTACACAGAACCTCTACACTTACAACTATGTTGTGGAGCGTATTTCTACTTAAAGATATATAGAAATAAGTTACATGCTATAGCTTTAAGTCATTCGTGAGCAAAAATAACAAATCCTTGTTTGTTGTTGTTTCATCACCAAAAATTGTGAAAGTTTCCAATATGACACAGGAAAAGCCAAGATTAGAGAAAAGTCCAAAACAATTCAGGAATTTAATTGTCAAAACAGAAACATTTTCATTTCTCCTCTTTTTCTCTCCCATTAATCATCTCATAGACCTTCAGGTTTATCTTGTGACCCTTTGAAGGGGGTTGGGGGGGTTACACCACCTGACTGAACTACTGAAATAAATAAAAAATGGTTCAAACAGCTACAACAGTAAAACGTATTAATTATCTTGCTGTGTGAAGTATATCAGTCACAGAGGACTTTTACTTTTAATGCTTTAAGTATTTTTGTTTGGTATAAGTTTACTTTTACTTAAATATGACTAAGTAGAGGATGCTACTGCTGCTGTTTGTAAGTTTACATTTGCTTTTTCACATAAAATGACCGATGAATATACCCATATCAGTGTGGTAATATCATTCGTTTAATCCAATTCAAACACTTCATGGTCTGACACAAACTTGACGCCTGAATCAGTGGTGAGACACAGGCTGCTCTGTCATTAGTGATAAACAAACAGCGGCTCAGACACTTACTGCTTCAGCCGGTCCAGTCCTGTGATGTCAAGTCCAGAGCTGCTTTCACACAGGCCCTATGTGAAGCTGCATGTGATGTTTTAAGCCCCTCTGGGCCGTTTCCTGCTGCTCTTTACAGCAGCACAAACAGCGCGGTGCGCATCATCCGACACACTGTCAGTCACACACCACACATTTCCCATTTAACACCGAAGCTGTGCTGACGCTGCGCCAGCCTATGTCGAAATCCAGCTGTCTACATCACACACATACACACACACGAAAACACACACTCTTCTGTCTGGTGTTTGCACGGTCGTCAGCTGATCTACGAGGAGCGGAAGTCATCCGGGGAAAGTCGAGCGTGCCTTTCAAAATAAAAGCTGTGGTTGTTGTAAGAGAAGAATAATGATCCAGTTCCGTTAAAAAAAAACAAGTCATGCAAACAAATTTCATTAGCTTTAGTTAGAAAAAACAACAACATGAAAACACATGCTTATTTCATAACGGTGTAAAGATTATGCAAAATGATTTCTCCTTTGTTGAGTGAAAACGCGACAGAAGAAGGAAGTAAAAAACAAACAAACACACGAACTGAATCTGCTTCGACCTGGAAGCAGTTTACACTTCGCTCCAGTCACACTGGGACCCTGCATGTATTTCATGTGCTTTAAGTTTGATGTGTTCTGTTTTCTAACTTATTTTCGTATTTCTAGCATCTGACACATTTGATGAAATGAATAAATGGCCGACGATATAAATCCGGAGAATGACGAAGATCTACAGGCTCAAGTAAGCTGTCTTTGTTTTGGAAACCTCTGGTAAAGTTGAGCCAACCCAGCAAGTTATCCACTCCCTGTGTGGTGTAGTATTTTGAAGTGTCCTGCAGAGAGCGTATACGCTAAAACGGACCTGTTGGCAGGCTGATAAATCTGAAATTAGGCGCAAACATCTCTTTTCTGCATCTGTCTGAGAATCAGTGCTGGTGTACTTAATAACCACATGCATGAGAGACTGTGCACTGACCATAAAATACTGTAGAGAGGAATGCACACACACACACACACACTAAAAAAAGCTTCTTTTTTTTTAAACCCAGTGCTTTTGTTGTAGCCCCAGCGTGTGCTTTTAATGTAACACTATTACTTTGGAGTCACATTGCTAAGTATCTAATTTTCTGAGAAATAAATACCCACTGATCTTTGAATTACCCACATGTTTTTTGACATCATTTTACTGCTGTTC
Source organism: Sandelia bainsii (assembly GCA_032362345.1). NCBI lineage: Eukaryota > Metazoa > Chordata > Actinopteri > Anabantiformes > Anabantidae > Sandelia > Sandelia bainsii. The sequence goes on along the minus strand of JAUMHL010000021.1, from coordinate 6,719,703 downwards.
TGGATGTATGTTCACAGTCCTCATCTGGATGTAAAATATTCCAGGAACTGCATAATAAAGACCAATTACCCATGATTTGACTACATCTTTATCCAGGCAGCCAGAAACGTCCTGTTTCCTTGCTTGTTTTCTACAACACAACATAAATCCAAATATGCTATTTTCTTTTTGAACATATAAAATTATACCGTGTTACATCAGCATACATTAACATAACTAATTATACATATATATTTTTTCTTTCATACCCAGTATGTTTGTTTGGATTAAGAAAGAGATTAAGTGGTAGGACTTTGGAAACATATCAAAAATCTTCACATGGTTAGAAGAGGGTTTAGGTTTTTGGATAAACAGCAAATACTGAGAAATTCTAATATTTGCTCCTTTTTTTGCTGACGCGTGGATGAGAAGATTGATACCAGTTAACCTATCATGAAAGCTAGACACATGTAAACAAGCAGGTGTTTCTGTCTGAAGGTAAAAGTGTAAAATGCACCAGTTCAGATAAATCTCACTAATTAACATGTTTAAGATATCAAGCAGACAACAGAGACCCTAGTAATTTACTGGTACCTGCACAATACTCCTAAGACTGCAAATTCATATTTTCACACTTTATTTTTTGTACAGATTTACACAAATGAGATATAAAGTGTTAATTAGTGAGCTTTAGAGGTGCTGGTTGGGGGATTTTGTTACCTTTGGACAGAGCAAGGATACTGTTTCCACTCTTTATGCTAAGCTCACGAGTTCCTGGTTCCATTTATGTACATATTTAAAGCTACAATATGTTGAGCTAGCAAGAGGCTCAAAATCAATTCTCTCTGCTCTGATGCAGCTTTGCTTCACTCTTTACGCTCTGCCACAATCTCCACAGTCCTTCATGTAGTCGTTAGGAAATTACAATAAATGATAAACTGCAAAACAATAAATGATAAAAGTACAAACATTGATAAAAATTCTCATCTAATTTTATGTAAAAAAGTGTATGTATGAATAAATTGTGAATACATTTCCAAATATCTCAAACTATAGTTTTAAATGACACTGGGTTTTCCTCACTGGGTAGTTACTTCTCTGTGCTGTACATGACAAACTGCAGGCTTGTTTAATAGTGTGTGTTTAAGATGTGTTGAATTTTGATGATATATTTAAAAATAGATTAGTTTAGAGTGAAGAAGTCTTGAGAATGTTCTTTGTAAATTTGCTGAAATTATTTCATGGATTACTTTATCCTTAATGTCTACAGGCTTTGATGTTTTTTTTCTTTGATATCGCTCCCTCTCATTTAGATTGAAGAGGTCGAGGCTCTGTCTTCCATATACGGTGATGAATGGTGTGTTATAGATGAAGCATCCAGAATATTTTGCATTAAAATATCCAACGACTTAGAGGAGCCAAAACTGACAGCATGTTTGCAGGTAGAGAAAAAAAAAATCAATCTTCACATCATTCACCAGTGTCCCTGCAGTGCTTATGAATCACTGGTTATGATATGATTTTTGTTTCTTATTGATTAGATTATTCTCCCACCTGATTATCCAAACACAGCCCCGCCCATCTACCAGATCAAGTAAGTCAATTTGCCTTTAAAATTTGGTCTTGAGGTGATCTGCTGAATTGATAGAACAATATCCCACTCAAAAACCCACTCCTCGTCGTCCTACTTAATAACCCCGTGTTTGTTCTCGGCTTTTGTAGTGCAGCGTGGTTGCGAGGGCCAGAGAGAGCCAAATTGGCAAACAGCCTGGAAGACCTCTATGTGTGAGTGCTTCTCATAATTTCTGACTTCACAAGGAGGTACTGTGGAGTGCTGTTAGCTACAGCAAAAGCTTTTCAGGATGAACAGTTCAGTCTTTCTCCAGTCTATGTCTCATAGAAAATTGAATCTCATATGGAAATATTTAAAATTTCAACAGGGAGCATGCAGGGGAGAGCATCCTCTATCTGTGGGTGGAAAAAATCAGAGAATTCCTGGTGGAGAAATCCCAGAGCTCAGAACCAGGTGAGGTGTGAAAAATTAAATTCATGCTTGAGGGCCACACTTCTATGGGCTATTCGTAATTACTTGAAATGACACTTGATTGTGAGCTTTTCAATGTAACCTGGCGAGAACAGACTTTTTTATCGCACTAAGTAGTGTTGACTGATGACTGCACATATTGTATGTATACAGTTTACCCCGATAATGGTGGCAAGTTTGCCACTCGATGCTTGTGATACATTTTTTTAACAACATCTTTGAACAAAAGCAGACTTGTGATTTGTAGCCAGAGTCTCTTTTAGCAAATTTGTAAGGTTTCCACATGAATTACTTTCATTTTTTTTTTTTCAGTTTTAATTATACATATCGCCAAATCACAATAGAGTCATGTAAAGGCACTTCATATAATAAGGTCAAAACCTTATAGAGGTAAAGAGAAGAGAAACCCAACAATCCCTCTTGAGCACGCACTGTGCAAAAGTGGAGAGGAAACACTCACTTTAACAGAAGAAACCTCCAGCAGAACAAGGCTCAGGTTGGGCGGCCATCTACCTTGATCGGTTGGGGGGAATGGACATCGTGAGTGGCTTTAAAAAGAAAAACCTGGACTTAAATATGCACATGATGCCAGTACAATATTATGCTAAAGTGCTGCGTTGCTGTTTACATTACAGATTAGTTTTTTGGTTTTGTGAGGACACCACCCTCCAAACTATTCTAATGCTGAGTGTTGCCCTTTGCCCAGGCCTCTCGTGTCTAGTTAATGGTGCTAAGCTATGATTGGATGATCATAAGTTTAGCAAGCTGTCAATTCAGTGCTTTCAAGAGTACATGATAGCATCACACTCGTTACCAACGCTCTGATAAAGCCCACTGTTCATGAACATGTCAGTTATTAGATAATGTTTTACAAACAAGGTGTCATGTCAGAGTTTCAGATTTCTACAAATGTCAGCATGAATCAGGTTTCTGGGAGGTCTAGTTGGCAGCAGTAGCCATCATTCAGGCAGATGGGTTTTTTTAAGCAACAAGCCTGAAAAATATTAACTGTCTTCCCCATTGTTGGATGTCATAAATCATCCTCTTTCTGCAATTCATGTGGTAATAAGTATAACTAGTCACAGCACTTTAGCTCAGAGCAACGGGATTGACGTCTTATTCCCATTCAAATGACAGTGGAGAGAGAGAAAGAGAGGGGGAGAAATGATAAGGCTGAAGAGGCATATTTGACAGAAAAGGAAATGAAAATGGAGTAAACATGAATGAGAGGACATGAAAAGTAAAGAGAAATAATGGGGATGATGATGAAGCCTGGTTGAATGAGACCAGATGGAAGCAAAAGATGAAAAAACAAAAAAACATCACAAAGACTAAATATTGGTTCACATAAATGTGAAGTCCCATTTACTTTTAATGAATTTTGGCACCTTGTGTGCTTATGTCTGTGGGTGAACATGCATACACAGCATGAACACTGTAACCATTAAGAGCAACCTTGTTAGATTTGTAACTCACATAATTTCCTGTTTGATTATGATCATCTAAGTTTTAGTAGGGTTTTCTCATCTTTTAAAAGCTTACCTACTTAGTATGAAGAACATTAAAGGATAAGTCTGCTAATATTATAATTTTCTTATCCAAAGCCTAATATAGCTTAAGAGAACATTGGACTCTCTTTGTATGGTTACAGCATTAATCCTAAATCACTTATTTTCTATGATAGCTACGTGATTTTTATTATGAGATAGTAGATAATGTTGCGTTTGCATACACATTCTTTTATACAAAGAGAGCTGTGTTTTACTGCCTTTTCTTGACTGGTGTTCAATTTTATTACAAGACTGTTGAAAAAATATTAACTGAAAAACAAAGTTTATTCATTCCTCAGTCGTAGCGTCTGTAGGTATCCCTATCAGTCTGCATACATCCCCAGCAACCTTTACCAGTAAGATAGGGAGGCTTTTATGTCAGCTGAGTTTGCAAAACCTTCACTGTTGGTCCTTAATCTCACTGCTTTGAGTGAAAGGTAATAACCGAAGAAAACTCAGATAAGTGTATAAATATTCACAGAGGGTTTAGTAAGAAAATCAATCTAAAGCAATAAAAGTGAGTTGGACAAACCAATGATTTTGAAATTTTTTTATTATACCCAGTCGAACTTTCCTTAATTTTTCTCTTAAAACTATTGGTTTACTAATAGTTTATTTTGACTTGCTGTACACTGCAAGAAATATATTAGAGCACCAAAATAATCCATAGCTCAAAAGAAATAAAATATGAATTTTCTGGGGCTCAGTTGGTGGGACAGTAGTCCATGAACCCCATGATTGGTGGTTTGATTCCCAGTTCCTCCTGATCACATGTTGAGGTGTCCTTGGACAAGACATTAAAACCCTGTAGCAGCGTCATCATCTACTTAATGTGTAGATGATGTCCAACAACAAAAAAATTAAATACACCGTATGTTTGTGCTGATCTAGTACATACTGTAGCCACAGCGTTATGGCCTGCAGACAACACAGTGAAGACCTTTATAGCCACCAAGTTTGGGTAAAAAAGCAAAGAACAACCTTTTCTTTAACAAGACATAACTTATGTTACATGACCTGTTTCAGAGCATCAACCAGAAAAGGTGAACATGACGGCTGAGGAGGAAGTGGATGATGATGATGATATATCATAAAGTTCGAATTTTTCTATAATGAAATAAAAAATGAAAATTGTCATTTGCCAATTTGCTTGAACCTTTATTTGACTTTATCTGACAAACATACAGAAAAAAACGATTTTCAGTATTGACCAACTTCATTGCATTTTGTAAATATAATAATGACATTATTTATCCCCTTGGCAAATTGTTGTTGCTCAGTCGTGCAGTGATGAATATACTGTAGTCATATGGGCTCTGGAATACTTTGGAAAACTTTTGTCACTTAACGGCTGCACGGCTGCATCCATAAATGCAAACCGAAACTCTATTATCTAATGAGGAGACCATCAGTTCTGTGCAGAAACGCCACAGTTCATTGGGCCAGAGTTCATACTGGATGGACTAAAAGACAGGGAAAACACATTCTGTGGTCAAATGAGTTAGTTTAAGTACTCTAAATTTGCTTGCATTTACAAGTTGGTCGGTGAAAACAATTTGTACTTTTGTCAGATAAATAAGTAAATTTCGCAAATCACAGATTTTAGTTTTTGTTGCATTAAAAAAAAAGTTCCAACTTTTCTGTAAATGGGCTTTTAATTGACATATACTGTACATGTGGAGCATGTGTACATCGACTGATTTAAGCTGTTCTTACACTGAGCACCCTTTTGTTTCCATAACAACAGAGCACCAATTTCAGCTCACCTGTTGATCTTTTTTGTCTCATCCCACTGCATTAGCTTGCAGTGGGTACTGGACAACATTAATGTGGCTCGTTTCTGTCCTGGCACTTTTCTCCATGCATGTGTATGTGTTGTAATTAACTGTATGAGGAAAAATGCTCCTGCATGAAAATTTAAACCTTCCCTATTACTAACGACACTCTGCCCAGTCAAATTTGTCCATACTAAAAATTATCTGCATCTTCATTGTTCTCAAAAATCGAGTGTAGGTCAGGTTTGAGTAATTGGTGTCATCTATTATGAATTGTCTCTCTTAATATGATAGGTCATGAAACCATTTTAGTGTCAGTGTTAAGGTCATGTAATGGTATTTTGGTAATAAATTGCTCAGTAGGTGTCATTTTAATGACAAGCGTTATGGCCTGCAGACAACACAGTGAAGACCTTTATAGCCACCAAGTTTGGGTAAAAAAGCAAAGAACAACCTTTTCTTTAACAAGACATAACTTATGTTACATGACCTGTTTCAGAGCATCAACCAGAAAAGGTGAACATGACGGCTGAGGAGGAAGTGGATGATGATGATGATGATATACCTGACTTCAGGACTCTCAAACTGAACACAGATATTGCTCATCTCTTCGTGGATCATGCAAATGGTACCACTTATGTCAGTCTGGTAGATATTGTTGCATTGGTTTCAGACAAAATTAAGTAGAGCTCATGTTTAACATTTTATCCTTTAGATGAAGAAATGCCTCCAATAAAACATGGAAGCACCATTACAGACCGACGCAGCACCTTCCAGCCTCACTTAGCACCTGTGGTGACTCCCAGACAGGTACAAAACATAAAACACATATGTTTTTCTTTTAATGACCAAAGTTCAAATGGTACAGTGCAAATGGTACAATAAAAAAGATGCATCTCCTTCAGTAGTAGGAACTTTTCAATTGAAACTTAAACTATGCCTTATTTTTTTCTTGATCCATGAAAACAAACAAATGACAGCTGAGGTTCAGAGGAAATTGCTTGTTGAAGGTCTTGAGGAGAAGGATATAAATGTGGTAATTTACCAATAATTTCACAAAGTGAAATATCATCTGGCTTGTTGCCGCATGCTAATCGCGCTCTGGTAACATATTGGTTTGTCTTAAAAGCTTCCACCTGCTGCAAAGGGTTTTTGGACAAAAATATTTACAGATGCAGCCATGTACAGGATTTACATATTTTCTTGTAACAGCTTGTGTTCAGTTGAAGATATGATTGAGGGAATGACTACGGTCTGCTGCTACGAGAGCAAACTGGAGACTTGCTTAATTTTCAGTCTTTTTTTAATCCAATATGGCATTATTTATTTGTTGATGTAAAAACTGTATGGAGCTCCATTGTGTTTAATATTACATTTAAAAAAACAAATCGAGTTACCTACTAACTACTTACTTTGTTTGCTAGGTAGCATGTTCAGCCTCATATAATAAAATAAATGTTAAACAGTACGTCTGTGTACTGTGTTTATTTATGGCAGTTTATTTAAGTTGATTCACAGTTACTTTGCCATTGTTACTCTTGTTAAAATTAACTAGCGAAAGTCTAGAAACAGTTGTTTAGCTTATTAGTTTAAGGTAGGTGAAACTACAACAATCTTTGGGAAAATGTCATATGATAAAAAAAATTTGCCAAATTGATTTGAAATAAAAAGAAACTCAAGAAATAGGTATTTCAATTTTAAACAGTGTATTCATGTCAGTGTTTGTCTCATTGTTCATATTAATTTCTTTAATATTGAACATATTTTGAGGTTAAATCAAATTGAAATGACAACATTTAACTGTTAATTCAGCAGCTTTTACAGAGACATTTGGTCAAGGTTGGTTTCTGTAATAACATAAAACATGTGATAGATCTTTTTAATACTGAAGATGCTGCTAGTAGGTGGTATCTATGGCTTTTCTACAGTGTCTTTCTTTCTCCACATTGCCCTCACAAATTCTTAAGCATTAATCAGGAACATGGCAAAATGGGACAAAAACATACCATGGTGTACATATTGTAAAGATTGTCTGCTTCTCTCACTGTCAAGCTGTCAAATAAAGGCTAAATATGCCAAAAAAATAATCTTTAAAAATACAAAAAACAGTTGAGTAATGCTGTTTTATGTATTAGTCAGCAGCATCAGACAGCATGTTGATCTCAGACATTGTCATCCACACAGATACAGCGTCATTTTCAGTCTGACTCCTTTTTTTTTTACATACATTCACTTAGGGTTTCACTACAAAAGCTATTTATATTTAACACTATACTGAAGTAAAAAGCAGGATATAAGGAGGATGTAGCGTCATGTGAGACTGAAGTGGTGAATATACCATAATATTCACTGTTGTCATGTGTTGCAGGTTAAAATGGTTCTGGAGAAGCTGTATGAAAACAAGAAGATTGCTAGTGCCACTCATAATATTTATGCATACAGGTCAGTAAAACCATATATAGGATACACACATAATGTGTTTTGGTTTATAATGCAAATCAGGCCAGCACCTCCTGGAGGTTAGTGTTACAGTATGTCTCATTAGTGGAAAACACGATTTAAGTAAAGATTCAAGGCCTGTCCATCTTGTGCATTAAAGGTCAAAAAAATCAGTAGAGAAATTTAAGGATTTCAGACAGTACTGTGTATTAATTAAATAGATGTGTGTGTGTGTGTGTGTGTGTCTTTCTGTGTGTTTTCTCACTCGTGTCTGTATGTTTTGTTTTTTACGGGCCTAATGAGGACGATTTTGATGCACTGCCTGGGTGGTCATTACTCACAGGGAGGAGATGCTGACATTTAGACCACTTAAAAAACTTCTCTGATGAAGAGGCTGACAGTGTCACAGCGTCATTCTGTGACCAAAATGCTCTCCCACCTAATGCCAAGCTGTTGTGTTTCTGTCTGTCGCAGGATTTACTGTGAGAACAAACACAGCTTCCTGCAAGACTGTGAGGACGATGGCGAGACAGCCGCAGGGGGGAGATTGCTCCATTTACTGCAGGTAATCATTTCATTAAGTCAAATACTGACCTCAACCCAACAGATGACTCTTGGAGCTGCATACTAAAGTGTATGCTGCATTTCAGTACACAGCACACAAAGCTTTTGCCCATAATTGATATTGCAGCCACGCTGCTGAATTTGCTGGCTGCATCCAACTTTGCTTTGGGTTTTTCCTATTTAATTGGTGCCTGTTCTAAGCTGCCTTGTTTAGTTTCACAGTCTGCATAATTTTAATGTTTTACTGTTTACTGCCTACTGTGGCTTTTAAAGTGGGCTAGCTCCAAGCAATGAGCTTTCCATAGAGTTCCACAAGAGCACTCATGTTTTCTGAGGTATTGCAAGCATTTAAAGACATGTTATCTCATAGAAAAGCACACACACATACATATATGGTATTAAACTATACATTGACCGCTGACATTGTGGACATTGTGTTGTAGGGCTGCAACTAAGAATAAGTAATTATTGATTAAGCGGGCAGTTTTTGGATTAATTTTCATAATTTTTAATCTATAAAATGACAGGAAATGTGAAAAAATGAAATTGAGCAACTGTATTACTTATGACTCGGTGTACCTAAAAACACGGTAGCTGAGTATATTCTTTTGTCCACATTTAGTACGTTGCAAAGATGCTGGGATGCAGCATGAGAATCCACAGCCAGGCCAGTAGCTCTGTGAGGCTGTATTAGGCACAGCAGTACTTTGAGCTAAATGCTAACACCAGCATGCTACCATTGTTTACCAAGTTCACCATCCTTGTGGATGTGTGAGCAGCTAATATTTCTTGTTCCGGTGCTCAAAACACAGCATATCTGAGACTGACGGGAATTTAATTACATTTTTGTGTATTTGCTTACTGTATAGTGTAAAAATCTAAATCTAAACAGGCTGACTATGTGATAGAGTTATATCAACAACCAGAATGATATTACCATCCTTAGAAATACTGTAGACAGCATGAGATGATTGCTTGTGCAATCATTGCAATTTTGAGAACATAAAATTTGTCAGAAATCATCATTATATTATTTAACTAACATTTAATTAAAAGCATTTAATTAACAAAATTATTTTATAGACTATCTCTGTAATTGTGTTTAGACAGTTAGGGTTCAACATCATGATCTCTCAATGATGTCATTATCATGATATTAAAACAAAACTCATCCCAAAAGCAGACTAGCAAGACCCAGACCACTCATGTTTACATAATGTGTAAATTTCCACTCTGTGCCTGTACACGGAAATGTGGTCCCACAATAGTAATTTCACACTATTATTAATCTTTTAATTTCACATATGAAAGAGGCACTTGTCACTGGCTTGTGCTGTCAGATGGCACCGTGATTCATACACACCCACATCACACTAAAATTTGTAATTGTCCACACACTTTTTTGTTTCACCGTAATATGGAATGAAGGCCAGTGAAAGGTTTATGATAAAACAAAAAGTTTGCTGTTCAGCAGTGACTTAAAGTTGTTTTGTCATACTCATTACCAGAGGGAGCAGAGTCGTGTCAGAGCTTTGCCAGATGAGATCCATGACTCAAGCCAAAGTTCATACTTGTTCATAAGATGACGGCAGTCGCCTCTGCCTGTGTGGCCCTGTTAGAGAGATAAATCAGTGTGAAATAGTGCCTTAGATTCTTGGTGTGCATGTCAGAAACTGATCTTCTTCAGATAAATCAAGCTGTCTTTGACTAACACAGTGCTCCCTTCCAAAACACTGTGCTCTAATTACCTTAATTTACATTTTGAATAAAAAGGGAAAAGGCTACAAACTTTTGTAGAAACATAATACATAATACTTCCTATTGAATATCTATAACATTTTATAGACCGGTAAAATATTTTTAACCGTGTGTCTCAACTCTTCACATAAAACTGCACTAATAAATATTTTATATCAACAGTGGGTCAGAGATCTATGCATAATGTGAAAGGTATCACCTGTAGTGACAAACCCATCAGAATTATCACTCATACAGCACATACTTTCTTTCAGCTCACTTTTTTTAAATTTAGGACCTGCACATTTACTGTGCTGGTTCTACTGCGCCAAATATTACTCTTGAAAGTTGGTGGAGACTGAAACAGAGCTACAAGGGGAGCGAATGTTGCTTGACTTGGCAAGAAACATGCCAAGTTAACATGCTAATGTTCTCCTGTTGGGTTAGGCAGATGTTTGCTGACACATCCATAAGTGAATCACAAGTGGCCAAAAATGTGTTTTTACAGGTTTAAATCACTATTTTAACATTGTCTGACAATTTGACAACACATCTAGTAAACCAACTCTGTATGTTAACTAAAACAGATAAATGTAAACTGGACTTGCTCTTGTATTTGCTTCTCTTATTCAATGTGGGCGTAAGAGCAGATTCAAAGACACACTCAGGTCACTTCCTGCAGCTGACTGACCTACTGTTACTGGAGCAATAGCATCAGGCCAACTGTGTTCCTGTTCCTCCTCCTGAGCAACACACTGATTAATCTTCTACTTGTCACACTCCAAGCGTACTTATCAATTTACATGAAGAGCTTTCCTCTTAATCTATTCTTCTCTAATCTCATTCCTCTCCACAAGCCTTTCTCCCCGTTTCCTCATTTAGATTTGTGCTTTCTGCCAGTGAATGTGGAAGTGTGAGGTGATGAATAAAAGAAGAATCTGATTAATAGTGTCGGCAGCCAGATGGGGATGAGTCCCCTTGAATGACAGATTTTTGTGTGTGTCACAGTGCAGAGCCAAATTCTCCACTTTATATTATAGAAATAGTCTGGCCTTTTGAGGAATTAGTTTATTACCTATTTAGTGGGAGTGCTAGTTGCCAGCTTTGTCTGCTCTTTGGTGTTGGTGCTTGGCAGGTAGAGTAAATTAGTTTGAGCTTGAACAGCTGCCTGCTGCTGTTAAATGGCATTGATCAGAGCTCTGCACTGAACCAACCAAAAAAGTTTCTGGCAGGAAAATCAAAACAATTTAGTTAAATATCCGAAAACAGTCATTCAGATCAGAGAGAAATTACTTTTCCCCTCAAACTCCAAGGAAGACAGCAGAATTGAGAAATATTTCTGTATATGGACTGTTTGGTCATTGTCTTTAAACCAGAAGCTGATCCACTTAATTTCCAGTGTAGGCAGAAAATAGTATGTGAACCCCCAAGTCAGTGACATCAACAAAAACTAATTGTATTCATGAGTTAGCAAGTGGAGACCAAATAGTGAAACCTGATTGGAGGTGTGGGTTAAACACTTTGAGTTTGGTATTCATAAGAAGCATCTGCTGATGTGAACCACGTTTCACAAAAGAAACATCAAACATCATGATATAATGTGTTGTAAGTGTTATAAGTGTAAACATACATGCTTTTTCTTGCCACTGTGCTGTGTTTGTCTCCCACAGATTCTGGATGTGCGTAATGTCATGGTGGTCGTCTCTCGATGGTATGGAGGTATTTTATTGGGTCCTGACCGCTTCAAACATATCAACAACTGTGCAAGAAACATACTGGTAGAGGAGGGATACACTGCCTCCTCGGTGAGACACATCTCTGGGCCTCTTATGTATCAGTCTGTCATCTTCCTCTGACATTTAATCAGTCAAATCTGACTTTGCTGTCAGTTTCTTGATGCTGAAAGCCACCTGGTATCTTGGAGTTTAACTGGCTTGTACCCTAATATTCTCCCAATTATCGAAAAAAGGGAATGGATGTTTTTTGCCTCTCTGACAACCAAAGCAGTCACAACGTCAAAAAGTAATTTCAATACTGTTAGACAGTATATATTCACAAATTACAGTGAGACATAGCTTTATTATAGTAACTGTGTCTGTTCAGCTTGCTTTGCATTTCCACAGCAACTTTTCAGTAGCTGTCACATTAGGGATATTGGTTCAATTGAAGTGGTGAAGTTGCCACATTTGCTGGAGATCAAACACTTTGTCTTAGCTTTCACCAGTCTGAAGTTAGGTCCAGTCTGCTTTGAAGTCGTCTTTGTGCTCTGCAAAGTTATTCCATTGATAATACAACTGACCTGGATACTGCTGCGACTGATAGATGAAAGATACTATAAACCAACTCATGTTTCAAGTATCGTGTTTCAAAACTCCATTAACTTACTGTAAAAATCTGCAAATGCTTACAGCAAAGGCTCAGTCCCCCCTGGACATCTAGCCTGGACTCTGTGACAGCTAATTAGTGGCCACTGCCCGTCGATGGAGGGATTTACAGCCACTGCAGAATAGCTTGTTTCCAGTTCATGAAGTTTTTAAAAATGAACAATAACAGTCTAAAATCAATCTACCAGCTTAGTTTTAATCAGCCAAAGGTGCCAGAAGCCTGTCCAAAAGTAGTGCAGCTATTCAGGCCTGTTAAATGTTGTGTAATTGGAAACTTCAGAAGACACAGTCATGTGATGTTAAAAGGTAAAGTTAAGATCAAATGTTATCATCAGATTTTTCTTTAGCAGCTGACTATTGCAGCATATATTCCAGACGTTGGGCAGTAATTGTTCATGATGTAACGGGTCAAACCCTTTTACCAACAGGGCACATTTTGAGGGTGACAACTGCACTATCATGAAAAACGAAGCCTAGGTTTTTCATTCAGTAGTTAGTGCTGATGAGAGTCCATCGTCTAAACAGTATGTGTATAAAGTTACAATAGATAGATACTTTATTGATCCCCAAAGGGAAATAAAACATGCCGTCAATAATACCTCTGACGTGACTGATCAGGACATTATATGTGGTATATTTATTATTTTATTATTAGTATTATTATTTATTATCATGGCTAATGAGCTGAGCTGCCGTAGTGTTATTCTGTACACTTATGTGTAATTAAGATAATTCGACAACAATTCTCAACAAGGGTCTGCGGCACACCTCCTGCATTCAGTTCAGCAGCCTTTAACTCATCAGCAGCCCCATAGTTATTTTTCCACATAATGACATATAAATTAGAAAAACTTAACTGTAATATTAGATGCAGCAATATTTTAAAAAGTCTTGCTTCATTATTGCATTTACTAAGCAAAACTACCACCTCGCTGTAATATTCAACTTGACCTGCCAGGAAAAAAAATCAATATCAGTCTGAAGTATATAAATAAGTATATAAATAAGTCAACCATAGATAAAGAAGATTGAAACTGCTGTGCCACATGTTTAAAACGCGCACTGCTCTTCTCTTAATTTGAAGACACACATCATGTATTGATCCTGCTGCTGTGTGACCACAGTCCTTAATGATGTCAAATAAAAGGAGCTATATTCTACGTTTGGTCAGTGTGAGACACAATGTGAAAGACACAATGTTCAATACAAAAGAGGGAATGAGGTTATGGTTGGATGCCGCAACAGAACAAACTCAGCCACTTCGCTTTATTAGACAGGTGTAGTGGAGAGAGCAAGAAGACAGGGAGTAAGCAACAAAATTTTAGAAACAAGCCCAATAAATCTGGATATTTTGTCCTGATGATGAGGCCAAAAAAATCTGCAACCCAAGACTATTAATATTAGTGATTTCACAGAAAAACAACCTCAAAGTCGCTTATAATAAGTGGACTTACAAACAGTATGTACAGATGCAACAGACATGCAACAAACTACAAAATTATCAGGGAAATAAAATTAGACCCAGGACTGATCCTTGAGGTGCACCAATTGTAACCTTATCTCCTGATGGAAACATGTAACTTTCTATTTAATTTTGCTTTTTAGAAACAATAATAAGGGCAGCTTCCTGGGTAACCCGGTTACTTGGATACATGCAGCAGATGAGTAATTTCATTTCTCCTCTACCTTGGGCTTATTTTTGAAGCATGGTTCACAGATTTTAACTATATAAAGCCATAAAAGATAACTTTGTTTTGATGTGTCGGGGGAGGTGACTGACAGCTCTGTGAGAGAGAGACACACAGTCACACGCTCCTTTTCACAGCACAAACTTTCTGATTTAAAGAAATACACGATGAAATGTCAATGGGGCACTTTGTGTTGGTTTCAGTTTTAGTCAGACTTTTGAAGGATTTGATTTTGAACGAGTAGTGATCTCCCCTTTCATCCAGCTGGTCCTCTCTGCTGAAAGTAGCAGAGTTGTGAGTGTCTGCAGACTTTGAGTAATCAGAGTTCTCGGGGAGAAATCTACCTGGGGAAATCAGGTTTCACTAATCCCCTAACCCGATTACAGTAACCAGGTTTCCCATTTACATGAAAGTTAAGAAATCAGCTTACTTGAGAAAGCCAATTGTAGCCCCATTTGTCATTCTGCTGTATGTTAGAAAATTATTGTTTATGTTTCTTTTTGTCCAGTCAAGCTGTTAAAGCACTAGGAGATCTACGAGTTGGCAGCCTGGATTGTCAGAGCAACAATTAGTGAAGGATGTTTTATATAAGTACTTCAGAATGCAGGGTTTTGTTTGATGCATCAGTTGTTATCAGAACACATTAAAACAGTATGGTGCGTGCCAATCAGTACATTGTAATTTGCACATTTCAGTAAGACAAGGAAGCTGCAGGAGTGCAGGTAAAAACGCATCAATGAAAAATTGACTCATGAGCCGCAGAGCAGCGCACATATATTAAGTGTGGAAAAAGCTTTGGCACCATTAAGCGGAGTGCTAATGTAAGATAAACATTAGTCTGTTCATTCTGTAATCTTTTCCTCTTGTTTCACAGGATGAGGCCAACAAATCAGGAGCGAAGACCAAAAGGCCGAAAAACAAGAAGCCAAAATGAATTTCAGAACTGAAAAGACTTCCATTCAAACACATTTTCACAGCCTTGGCTGTTTAATTGAAAAGGTCATTAACTGATTCAGATGCATCTCAACAAACACTAATTTTATGCAATTAGAAATAATGTCTTATTTTCCTAGAAAAGTCTTTTTGGAATTTTTCAAATGAACTTCTTAACTGTGCAATTTATGTTGCACCATTTTGACTGAGAAGCCCTGAAATGAAATGTTTACAGTACAACATGCTTTCATTAAAACAATCAACCCATGAGGATTTACAGTATGCAGAAAATCTGAATGTGGCTTCACCATTATTGCCATCAGGCTCTCAATGTGCTTCCTGATCCACTTTAATACATCATTACACACCTCATTGATCGACTTTGTTCAGGAGAACACAAATTACATTTTTTTTTATCGTTCATTTTAAACTGTAATGCTCTATTCTGTCTAGAGGTTGATACAATCCTTGTTCCTTTAAGTATTAATTAAGCTTTCAGCCAAATCTGAATTCAAATCAAATTCATATACAATTCATTCAGTGTTTCCAAGAAATATGATCAGACATCACAACTCAACAAAATGAAGTTCTCAGACACTTTCACACACTGACTCAGATCATTCACATGTTCGTTTTCCCCAGTGCATTTAAAATCCACTTGAAGCCTGCTAACTATTCAGCATGTCACAGCTGGGTGTTTCCTCTGAGCAGTGGGGTTTTGCCTCACCTCTCCGGTTTGATGTCGCTCAATGCCTGGAAAGCGACGGTGTGCATATTAACCATCCGTGGTTGGTTTAAGCGGAGGACCTCTTTCTAAAAATACCTGGGGCTCCTCTGTGCGTTTTGCAGTTTGGTCGTCTTTGATCTGTGTTAAGTATTTTGAGAGAATATGGTCCAAGCGTGATCCAACATTTAGTTAGAGCACAATGGTCTGACATTCCTGAAATTTCCGTCACGTCTGTGTAAAAAGCTTTCTGCTCATCTCAGCCATTGAGAATAATTACAGCTAATTTGTTTGGCAGACATGTGTTTCTCACATGAGTGTCATCACACTGATCCCATCATCTCAGTCCTTAATCATAGTGGCCAGTGAAGTACTCATGGAGCTATATTCATATGCCAGGCTGGGAAGAAGAAGGAGCCCACTTAGGATGTATCACGTCATCATACAGTTGTTCAGTTGCAACAACACACCTTGGGGAAACTTTGATGTATCGTTGCTCAGATAAGACTTTTATTTAAGACAGCACAGTCACATTAACTATGTGCTTAATTTATTTAGCTTAACGAGCATTAACGTGCCTCACCAAACTAACTTGTTAGTTTCATTCGCTTGATTAAAGTTGGTGCTTATGGAAGCAGTTAGCTGTTCAGTTACATTTTGATTTGTAATATGTTTCCAGAATGAGTCATACAACTCTATCAACACAAAAAGATAAAGGCTGTGTATGAAATCACTGCCTTAAAATTGTGCATGTAACTGTTTGAATGTTGGGGAATTGAAATGGCTGCAAAAACGTGCATAAATGCTGCAAGTAATTATAAAGAATTGAATTCCTTATTGAATTTCCTTATACTTTCAAATGAATGTATTTTGTATCCTGTGCTTATTTATTTAATATGAAAGACAGAACCTTGTTATTTATTTCAATTAATCAGATTTTCCACATTGCTGCACTGTTGATGTTTCATAAGAGAGTTATTTCTGTTTGTATCTGTTAACTAACCAGATGACCTGGACCACTGTAGCAGGAGAAAACAAAGGGAAGAGAATGATAAACCCTCATGTCCTCTGTCTTAGTTAATGGACTTACCAGGACATTCAGCCCTACATCACTTGACTCAGTCACTGATCTTGCTGCTTGGTGTAGCCTAAATATTTACCTGCTGGCGATGACTGGCTCTTTGCCGACATCCTGCTACCTGCAGCTCAGATCTTTCATCTCAGCCTGTTTCAGGCGTCTGGACCACTTCAGCTTGTGATTGCAGACTTCAGCCTTTGATCAGCTGCTGGGCGGGCAGAGACACAAAATGACAAGTGAGAAGAAATCACTGGACTGCGCCCGGAATTAGTGTCGTTTCCAAAATAAAAGCGTGAGTATTCGGGCAACTGTGTGTTTCACAGACAACACACATGGAGAATAATTTTGTATATGTTTTTGTGATTGTTTATCTGGTGGGCGTAACACAACGTATGGCCATTTCACCTGTGCTTACATGTGACTGTCATATCAGCAACAAGTTATTTTCGTATTCCTTACGGTGACATGTTAGACAAATATATTTGTTCGCGTGTTGTCACATTTTGATAATGTTGACCTCGTCAAAAACGTTGCGATACATAGTTTACTTTGTAAAAATAAGAGGATATAGCACTTGTTTTCTACTGTCGCTCACTTGACATCAGTGACAAAAGCCACTGTGCGCTCCGCGGTGCCCGCATATCCCGCAGCCTGCACAATTAATAAACCGGCTGAGCAGAGAGAGGAGAAAGCACCCAAAGGAAATACAAATACTGTTATTTGTTATTAATATTTTAAAAATAGATTTAACTTCAACTTTGTTTCTCTAGATCAAAATCCTAACTGTTGGAAAAGAAAATGGGAGATCTTGGAAAAGTGTCTTCATGTAATCACAGGTCTTCAGTCATGTTTGACTCTTTGGTAAAGTGGAGCGCGCCGTTTGGGCGCGCAGTTGGACCTGCTAGTTTTTTCTGTGCGTGAGATGAGAAATGTCTACAATGATTTTGGCTTTAAATTAACCATGGGCGCGCATCTTCTGGAGTCAAACTCCAGCGGCAACTTGACTCCTGCAGTGTCTGAAGCTGAGGCTATCCTCCCTGGCTACCTGGTGGTGGTCTTATCGGTCCTCATGGTTACTCTGGTTGTGGTTGTCGTGGCTGGAAACGCGCTGGTGATCATGGCTTTTATTGTGGACAAAACTCTACGAAATCAAAGCAACTACTTCTTTCTGAACCTTGCTATATCTGATTTTCTCGTGGGTGAGTTGTTGTCTCTTCTTTCTTTGTGTCTCTTCTGTCAGTTCGCTCAAATGGTGCTTTTGTTCCTTCTTATGAATGATAAGCCTCTAAATGGTTTATTCTGCACGCCCCAAAAACTTTAGAATGTCCCTACAATACAATTATAGTGAGTCATTGTTATTCGTTTGCGAGCTGATTTTGACCCTATACCGATCTTTTTGCTTTATTCATGTGTTACATTATCATGGAGTATTGTGTGTATTTGCAGCATCCCTATATTTTATTTTTGTATCCACAACCCTCTTATTGTTTTGCTCCCATCTGCAGCATTAGATAAATTATAGCCTTCACTTTCATGAAATAACCAATGCAGGCTGCTGTTGTTTCTAAAATGTGTTTCACTTACTCACTCCACTGGGTTAATTGTTGGGGACATGCAGTAGCCCTTTTTCATATTATAGAACTGTTTAGATGTCTTGATATTTATAGTCTAGTACATTGATTCTGGGGTCACGCAGTTTGCTTGACTGTTTGCTTGTTGATGCCTGTTGCAGGTGCCTTCTGCATCCCTATATATATCCCATACAACCTGACTGGCAGGTGGATGCTGGGTAAGGGTCTTTGCAAGGTGTGGTTAGTCATGGACTACCTACTCTGCTCCGCCTCAGTGTTCAACATCGTCCTCATTAGTTATGACCGCTTCCTGTCAGTCACAAGAGCAGTAAGTATCTGCAGTGAAGGTGTTCATAAACACACACAACACATAAACACACACAGGTAAGCCTACTACCACAGTCAGTTGGAACACAGTGTGTGTGGATAATCTACTCAGTAAATATTTTCCATGCAAACATTAGCAGTGTATATATAGATGAGCATCATTCAGCTAAAGGGATACTTCATAGGCCAATATATCAGGTGCCTCTAAATAGTTAGAGTGCATCTTCAAAGAGAGTTCTAACCGAAGCAAAAACAGCAAGCTATCTGTTGCCTTTTCCGGCTCCTCCAACGTGCAAACCAAATTTAACATTCCCTGAGTTGTTTAGTTTTTTTAACATAGTGACCCACACATGACCGGTATTAGTCATCAATTACAACACATCTCGCAGACCGCATGTTAATTTGTGCTTGACTGACACGAAACTGAAACATTTCCCTGTTCAGAACTTTTATGGTGTCAGGGCTTGTTATTTTTAATTTGCTAGATTTGTAACCCTCCCTTCCCCCACGTTTACGGAAAATTTATTTTATTTAGCTGCTTACTAAGCAGTGTCATCGCATCTCTTTCCTTGTAGCTGCTTTTATCTCCCTGTGATTGATGATTTATTTTCAGTATGGAATCTTATTTATTTATGTGTTTCTTCTCAACCCGTACAGACAAGGATTTCTGTCATTTGCTATGGAAATTTGCACTCTTTCAAAATTATCACTCAAGCCTGGGGCCAGAATCAATTATTGTGAAGTGGATCCATTTCATTATTTATTGACTCAGAAAAGTGGATTTTTTTGTAAAGGTGCTATGTAATCACAGTCACATTAGCAGCATCGTTGTCTTGCGGTGACATATCCAGCTGTTTAATGGTTTGAGACAAAGAGAAGATGGGAAAACAACAACACCACAAAAAGGAGAGAGTGGTAAAGCGGAGCCCCGCTAAATGATAGAGTTTAGACTGAGAAGAGGTGAAGTGAAAATGGAGCGAGCGCGAGCAGAATGAGTGACGGATGAGGACGAGGGAGGAGTGGATTAGGAGAAACCAGATGTCTCTTTCACACTGTTGTGTTGAATCAGTGAATGTGGCTCTCTGTCTTTGGCTTCGGCGACACACCAAGGAATGAGAGCCTCATGAGTGGGCTTTATTTAAAGCGTCTCCCTGCTACTCTAAGGCAGCACAATACAAACAGGGCTTCATTTGAAGGCACTCAGAGCAGAAGCAAGTGTGTTTGTCAGCCTGTTGGTATGCCAGCAGCTGTGGCTGTTTGAAATGTAACAAATGGTGTTATTGGGTAGGAGAGTTGATGTTCATGGTGCATCACTATGAGTCATATTTGTGCCTCTCTTTTCTCACAGGTTAAATACAGAGCTCAGAGAAACATGACCCGTCAGGCTGTGTTCAAGATGGTGGCAGTATGGGTGTTGGCGTTCCTTCTTTACGGCCCTGCAATCATCTTCTGGGAGACGATCGTTGGTGAGAGCATCGTCCCGGCCCACGAGTGCTACGCTGAGTTTTATTTCACATGGTACTTTCTGCTCAGCGCCTCCACCTTTGAGTTCTTCACGCCGTTTGTGTCAGTGTCCTTCTTCAACCTCAGCATCTACTTGAACATCCACCGCAGGAACAAGAACGGGGGCGCCTGCGTCGAGGACGACGTCAAGCCTCGGAGGAACAATAAGAAGCACAGAGACGGAGTGGGCTGGTCTGCGTTTTTCGTCAAAACTCGGAAGGTGTCGTCCAGTGAGCCTACTGCCATTTCTGCAGTTATTGAGGATGATGACATCCTGTCCCCTTCTTCCAATGGGGACCCTAATACAAGCCAGATATTCATACAGCGGGAGACGTTTTCTCCTAACAGAAAAAACTCCAGGGTATTTCAGCACACGGCCTCCTGCTTAGCACCTGGCCGTAGGACACAGGGATCTCGCCTCTCCAGAGATAAAAAAATTGCTAAATCTTTAGCCATCATTGTCTGTATTTTTGGGATTTGCTGGGCTCCTTACACTCTACTAATGATTATCCGTGCTGCCTGTAGTGGCGAGTGTGTGGCAAACTACTGGTACGAAATTACATTCTGGCTTCTGTGGCTGAACTCAGCCATCAACCCGTTCTTGTACCCGCTGTGCCACAGCAGCTTCCGAAGGGCTTTCTCAAAGATACTGTGTCCTAAAAGACAATCAGTGCAGCCTCAGTTTGAGGCTCAGTCTTGTTAGGTGAACTCAATTGCACTTCCATCTTTTACAACCAGCTGTTGTTGGTCAAACACTGTAAAAATCCATGTACTGTTCTTCCATGAAAATTTTTTTCAAAAAAGTGAGGGGAGCTGCAGCTATACATAGCTATACATACTAACATTGTTAGTGAACGGGCAAAGAAGTGGACTTTGGGCACCTATAAATTGGATGTAATTGCCCTTAATAATGAGCCGATGTCAGATTTTTTAAATGGTGTAAAATCTTTTCAAAATGTATGCTAACTGTCACTGACAATCTGTAAGTAGAGCAGGTAGTAGCAACCTGGTTTAGGCGTCTCACCACTATAATCTGAAGGCCGTGAAATAATCATTTATGAAGGCAAATAGAAGGTTTATACTATAATTTAGATTTAAAACATAAGATATGAGAACAAGAGCACACAAAATTGTTCAGTTCTGGTCAGCCTGTAACCATCATGCTCCTGTTTACGTCAAAGTAATGTGAAGGAAGGATTTAATTGTCTTTTATGGTTTTATGTAGTTTCACAATTTCTCTACTGAGTATACTTTTATCACAGTGATGTTTTATATCATTACATCTGCGAGCAGGATGAATCAGCTCTCATCTGCCGACATCTGAATATGCACTTAAAAATGTGTCCTTGCTGATGTTCAAAATGTACAGAACTATAAAATGAGAGCAGCATTAAAACATTTGTACAATAACTATGCTAATCTAGGTGGTTGTGTTTTTTATTTATTTAAAGACTTGACTGGCTTAAACCACCCAAACTGGACTATCTTGCATCTCGATTGTTAATGTGTAAGTAGAGGAAGAAAAGAAAATGAATAAAAGATAGACTGCCTGCGGGCTTGTAACTGTACAAGTTATTGGTCAAATGTGAAGCACAAGTGGTGTAGAAAGAATAGTTTGACATTTTGGGAAATACTTCTACAGTATGTACTTTCTTGTTGAGTGTTGAATGAAAAAAATTATACAGCTCTCATGTCTCTACGCTAGTTATAAAGTTACAATCAGCATACTGAGATTATCATAGCATAAAGCCTGGCTCTGTCTGAAGGCAACAAAATCTGTTTATCAATACTTTTGTACTTCATTTTTTTTATTTCAGGACTTTTACTTGTTATACTGTGGTAATGATAATTTTATCTTAAGTTTTTCTTCTTTTTCTTACCACGTGCTGTTTTTGTTCCACAACAAGCTACTGAGATCTTTAACCCTTATATTTTATTAATTACTGAAAAATGTGTTAATATTTTTACCTTTCACAGTTTGTTTACGGTTTAGTGCACAAATGAAAATGAAAATGAAAAAAGTGGAATGACTTCACGTCACCTTTTAAAAAGTTTAGTTTTGCTGGTTTGCACCTCCCAACATTTTGCTTTTTTATAACTATTAATGAAAAGGAAAATGTCTGAAGAGAAGGAATTAAATGAATATTGATGATTTTTTAAACTAAATAATCACAAATAAGGTTTTTGAAGTCATTCTCTCCTTGAATTAGTTTGAAAAATTAACATTATGAGGCACATGGAACAAAAGACTTGAACATTCATATTATCAACGACATAAAGTTCAATAGTGTTTAAAATACTTTTTTTTATCACTGACTGTTGGATTCATGCCCAGAGAAATTTGTTTCTCTGCAAGTATTTTTACTTTTCAAGGTAAAAGAGTCAATTTTAGAACATATAGTTATTATTTTAACTTGAGGTGGAATTTGAAGTGGTAATTTACTTGAAGTGAAGTAGTTGTTTTGACACGTACTTGCACTTTTACTTGAATACTGAGTTTGTGTACATACATGGAAAGAGGAGATTAGACACAAATTAATTTGTTGTGGTGCAGAAGGAAGTGAATACATGTCTGCGCAATTGGAAAATGTTTGAAAAAAATTGGTGCTAATCTTGAGGTGAATAAAAAAAATATCCTCTTATAAGACTGACAGTAGCTGCTTCAGACGTGAGAGGGTGGAAAGGAATCTGGTTGTCTGTGTGTGATACAAATATACAGATACTTTTTAAAAGGTTTCTCAAAAGCCTCAGACTCTTCACAAAACACCTAACACAGCAGTGAAAATAGAGAGTCCTTATTTTGAAGAATACTGTCAAGCTTTTATTATGTGATAACAAGGACAAGATAAGTGAAAGGCGTCACAGAACTGTAGGACTCTGACCTTTGTTACATATTTCCAGCGCGTATGAACAGAATCAAAATATGTCCGGGAAAGCATCCTTTGGGATTTAAGACCGCCAGGAGACAACAGTATCGCTCTGTCCTGTGGGAATGATGTGGGACATTTCGCTCGAGTGAAAAAACAGACCTTTGGAGACTGTTGAACCATGGGACGCACAAACTGCAGCAACAATTCACGATGATGGCTTTTTTTGCCTTCTTCCAACGAGCAAATTCAACAGTATGTTTTGAAATTGAAGTATACTAATAAATAACTTGACAATAACAGAAATACGAAGCATGCGGTGTGTGTATATTGTTTAGATGGAGGTTCATAAGTTCAGTACTGCGCCATTTTTAAGACAGAAGCAGATGTAGAAGATCGGTACCTTTCAAAGGATTTAATGACGTCTACCAGCAACATCTGTGTTGAACTTTGAAAACACTCCCATCAACAGATCTTCCATCTCCTTTCAGACACACCAGAATAAGTGGCTTTTGTTTTTAAAAAATACTTTCTTGTCAAACATCCTCCAGAAAAAAAACAGTAAGTGTAAGTGGCGAGATCTCTTGAGGCTAAATGGATTTTTCGGTCTGTGCGTTGGTGTTGCTCTCCCACTGACCCCATTTAATAATAGTGGTTAAAACGCAGTGGTTACTGTGGGTGTGGATTTCACTATTTGTTCCACAGCTGCAAAGTGAAAATGCTTTCACTAAACAGATCAAAAAGAGACATATGAAGTGTCATGCATGCCTCTCAAAATCTGTTAGAATGGAAATGGACTTTTGAATTGAGGAGTACAAGTGGCATCCACCACCCTCACCCAAAAAGAAACATGTGACAAAGTCAATTTGGAAGCACTTCCTCAAAGGTCAGCTAAAGATGAGATGAATAGACTGTGGTTTAGGTGACTAGAGCACAGACGCAGGTGGACTTGTAAATAGAAAACAAATTGCTCAGCGCGTGTAGTGACATTGTTTCCGTGCGCTGTGGGAGACCTACAAACCAATATTCACAGCCTTTCAAAAAGAAAATTGGAAACAGTTCACATGCCTCTAGTTTATGTTCAGATTGCTCTGGGATACAAATATGGTGACAGTAATATAATTGTTATTGCACCTAATGTCTGGTGAACACAAATACAAATGAGGACTGGAGAGTGAACACATGGCTGTCTGAGAGAGGTACACATACTGGGAACACAAATGTAGCTGCTGCTCAATGGACAACGTGTGTTTCAGGGATGATAAGCTACATGCAAAGACAAGAAATTTGGAGAGAACAAGAGAAATTGAAGCTTTGAGTATATTTCACTAGGAATGCTTTTGAAAGCATTGTCTCCCACTGCTTGCTTTTTATGATTGTAGTTACTTTCACAGTCATGAGCTGTTTTGGAAAGAACTGCCAGTGCATTACAGCTGAGTGTAAGTTTAATGCTGACTATAAAAGATTTGTCTGAGAAAATGATTTTGAGAATCACTTCAGTCAAGAAATGAACAAAGCTATAAAAGATGATTTTAGGTTTACCCCCTATTACTTTATATCCCCACAGCCTGTGGGTGTTGTGAACAGAGACATTCAAAGAGTCCCTGATGATGCCGTCATCATCATCTGTTTAATGGTATTTAATGGTTTGGTGGTGAGGCTTCTTCATCCCTGAAAACCTGATGAAAACCAAAACACTGAATCACCTCCATCATGTAAGAATCATCACAGACTTCACTGCCAGAGGTCTTAATTAGCTCACATGCCCCAAACATGCTGGTTGCCTGCAGAGAAACACTCCATGAAATCCTCTTACTACAAGAGGTCAATCAAACACGACCTTTCCCATCATTAATTTCAGTGTTGTACATGGCATGTTTCTGTCTAACTAAGTGTAGTTGCTACAGGCCTCTTTGCCAATTTGGGCCAACAACATCTTGAACTTATTAAAGTAAAATTGTTTTAGAGGACTGAGAATGTTCTGTACTCAAATTATACAATTACATGCTTGTCTTTAATGATTTGAGTAAACTTGCTGATTTTGTTTTCTAATGAAAGAGCTTCTCAGCCGCAGGGTTTGTGCGGTTGTTTCTGCTGTTGTTATTGGAGTGGTGTCCGGCCGACTGACAGGAAACACAGCGCTTGTCTTCCTTATGACACTTGTGAGTCATTTCTAGAAAACATTTGTTACAAATCGTGACCTTTAACGTAGCATGAACCATGACAACAATTAATAACATTTGTTTTTTATATTTTCTACAGCATACAGTATGCTAATCTCAAGCTGTATATCAGGACAGCTATGTCTTAAGCCACTTTGTTGGACCACAGTGTAAATGCTCCCTAGTCGTGACTGTGGGAACTAAATTTCATGTATAATTAAAAACAAACAGGTTGTATAGACAACATAGGCTCCAAAGTACAACCTCAGTGCAATTACAGTGAGTTCCTGTTAAGGTTATAAACAAAGTTATAAAACACCACATTCTTCTCTGATTTAGCCTGGCTTGTGTCTAATGCAACTTGGGAAAAGTCTGAACAGGTAAGAAACAAGCTTGTCAGAAAGACGGGAGAGGGTACCCGAGCCTCTCTCCACAGATTTGTGCAAGGCTAGCATCATCCATGCCCAGGAGGATCCAACTGTCAGCAAAAAATAAAGGGACACATATAAAATATTCATTTTGTAATGGAGTCATTTGCAAAATTGAAATCTTTAATTTAAAAATACTAAATATTTTAGTGATGCTAACCAGAGGTGTTAGTTGTTGTATCCTGTATGAGTTTGAACTTTTGTTTTTCTGAACTTCTGTTATGACAATTGATGCAGATTGACTATTGTCTATTTAACAATGAAATGTCACTTAAGCAACTCCAGTAAGCTGATCTTTCCTTATGATTGAATAAGATTTGTTACACTTAAGAATCACTCGCTAGTAAACTAGAAACTGGATAGGTTTTGGCATTAATCGTCTGTACTGTTACTGTTCCAAATAAAGAATGAGGCATCGAACTAGGCATTACAAAGAAATTAAACCTAGGACAAAAAGAACTGTAAATGCTTGCTATGCCTTTTCAAAACTCTTTTATTTGTTCACTAAATGTCACACTCCCTTTCAGCAGCACCGAAATTATTAGTCTTATGTGAGTCACACCAGCAGTAGTTTGGTGGTTGAGTACCTTGTTCAAGGAACACAACAGAAAGAACGTTTATTTTCATACAAGTGCTTCAAACTACTTTAGAGGGTTAAAGGGTAAAACCATGAAATTTCATGTTATTAAGTGTACCTCACTTTATCAAGCCAACAGTAACATCATTACTAGGTCCCTAAAAATGAGTTTTTCCACTTCTGTTATCTCCATCAGAGTTTGCAACACCAGGGATTTTGTACTTCATTGAAAGTCATTTTCCAGTCGGGAGACAATTTAAAGGGGATAAGGTTCGATGGGTAATTTTGATTTGAGAGCTCAAGCAAGCCGATCCTCTGATGTAATGCTCCTAATGTGCTCTGTTCTGTTTCAGGGACATTTAGACTGAACTGTCCAGAGCCACAGATACATGAAGCAGTGGATTTGATAAACAAACCCTGACACTTAAAATATTGCTGCTAATATCTGTGGCATTAATAGTGCATTTTCCTTCAGTTTGTTAGTTCAAGATCGTTCATGATCTGACATCTTGATTTGACAACCTGTTATTTTTTTTACTAACGATGCAGATCAAGTGTATAAATGGTCAGCCTTCTGTTCCACTTGATTGCAGTCTGAGCCATGTGCCCCTGCTGCCTATTTGCCACAGCTTGAGTCTGAAAAATCATCCCAATTTGTAAAGAGTTTTCATTTAGAGATGGTCTGTGCGTAGGTTCAGAGTGATCAGCAGGAATTTGAAGATCAATGATGGTTAAATACCAGGCAAAACATTATTTTCTTATCTTGTTTATAGCTTTAATAGTTTTCAGCTACGTAATTAGCTTCTTCCATCAGTTTATTTCTGCTAACCTTTGTCCTACATTTAAATCACTTAATCATCAAATGTGATTAAGTGATGAACTGTGCAACATAAATGTAATCATTGCTGTTATGACAATTCTAACTAATTAAAGTGAAAGGTCACTTGGAGAGTAAAGCTCGATCACTCTGAAGCATTGGCATACATAGTTCCACTTAACAGCCAGTGTTTTTATGCATCAATAACAAACATGATAACTTGATTCTGAATCTTCAATCAAAACCAAATTGAACAAATTCACACTAAGAGCAAACAGCGTGCAATAGTCAAACTATGGCTTCAGCTGTGCCTCCTAAAGACCATGCATATGATGCTGAATAAATAATGATAAGAGGGTCACACGGACTTCAAACTATCTATCACAAACTCTTTCAGCTGCAAGAAAAGTGACTGGATCCATTCTAAAAAGGATTGTACAGCCTGTACCTACTTTCCATAACGATCCAGGAATCATTGAGCCCTACATTCATCTGTCACTTGTGTCACTCACCTGTCACTCGTGGCTCACTGATGCTGTCATGAAACCTGTAGTCTGATTACTGTTGACCTTGTTTTGTATGTTAATGCAGCGCACAGAGGTGAGCGTTGAGGAAAAAAAAACGGTTCATCCAGATGAGTATACAGAAAAGTAATTTGCCCATTATGAATACACAGATGCCATTTAGGGTGATGACGCATCTATTTACCCCCTACCTGGCATCTGTCCCGAAAAGCCAAACACAGAAGTGGAGGACGCCTACTCCGACTGTGGGACATAACAAAATCAAAATCATCAGGACCGTTGCAGTCTTCAGGTTGCCAGGTTTGATATTTAGATTACCTGCTCGATTTATAAACATGAATGTTGATTTGCACAGCAAGGTGTATTTTTGTTTTAAGTTGATTTATTATCTCAGTGGTTTTCTATGCGTTTGTCAGCAATTAAAGTAGGCTGATTACAATGTTTCTATGAATCCTACCACTGATTGAAAGTCAAGCAGAATCCATTGGGGAAAACATATTTTAACTTTAAAATGGCAAATAAATCACTATATCAGATATTATTTGTATTTTTATGACTTGCATGACTACTGGCATGTGAAAGAATTTGATCTTAGTGATGACCTCACAGAGGATTTTTATAATTAGCAGTATTAAAATTAATGACTCAGTATAGTAGTAGTAAAGTATATCGAAAACCAAAGTATTTATTTTTGAGTTCTTGGAGAATGGTAAGTATCATAACAAACATTTTGTCTATATGAAGTGTACAACATACGTTATGGATTTTTTACCAACCAATAACAGGTCAGCTGCTACATTTTTTCTTAATATTACACACAAAAGACTGCTTTAATTCAACCAGTTAAGCTAAAATGTTCAACATGTCTCTGAATTAATGTAAGGCATCATCTCGGTGTCTCTACTGCAAACCTATAAAAGCAGACAAACGTTACATTTACAGCTGTGATCTGTGAACTTAATATCTCAGTGTTACAGACACTAAAATACAGACATAGATAAGTCTTAGTTATACAAATTGATTACAAACAGTTGTGAAATAGTAGTACATTACCAACCAATTAAATCCATCAATCGCTTGTCATGAACTTTATCTTAGGGGTGGATAAACAAAATAAGGCAAAACAGAAAGACTTGAGCCCATGTGCAGAACAATTTGCACAATAGAGGTTGCCAGCACTCCAGTACCACAGAGAATGAAACCAAAGTAAATTAGCTTGGATCCAGCATGTTCTGCGAGGAACTGGCCAGGACCAGGACTACCACAGTGACTGCACAGCACTGACCGTGAAACATGAGAAATCTGTGTTCTGATAAAGGGCTGCATGAGTCTAAGAGGTGTGGATGAGTTGAATGAACAGTTACCTGCCAGTCTCGTAAGGCTTGGCAGAAGAGGACTTTTCTAACATGGCAAAAACAGTATAAAAATATAAAAAATACAAAAAATATATATAAAAATATAAAAAATAGTGAAAAATATGATAGGAGCAACAAAACCCCTTCAGCAAAAAAAAACAGCAGAAAAGATTCATGTGTAAATAATGGCAGAACATTTCTCCACAGATGGTGGAGAAACACTGGTATCATCCATGCCCAAGAGGATCTGATCTGTGACTAAAATAAAGGTGGACATTCAAAATATTTAAAAACCTATAATTATCACATTATGGTTGTGCTCCTTTTCCAACTAGTTAAGTTGTAGTTTACATGCATGTCTGCTCAGATTCATAATCTAATACGTTTACGCATGAGTCCAAGTGGATCTTTGTGCCAGATGTAATGAAATTCCCTCCAGGCATTTGTGAGATATAATATTGACAAGAATGAAACATACATGAGGTCACAGGGACCTTGACCTTTGACCACCAAAAATGTATTAAATTTTTTCTTTATGTCTAAGTGGAAAGTTGTGCCAAATTTAAAGGCATTTCCTAAGTGCATTCTTGAGATATTGCATTTACAAGAATTCACATACTTGAGATTACAGTGAGTGTGACCTTTGACCTGTGGCCACCAAAATCTAATCAGTTCACTCTTGAGTTAAAGTGGACTTTTGTGCCAAATTTGAAGTAATTTCCTCAATTTTCCATGCTCACACGAGTGGGATGGAAAAACAATCTAAAAACATAATGCCTTCTGCCACAGCTGTCGCCTGTGAGGAGGTATAAAAATAGGAGACTGAAATCTCGCTAATGAAGAGCGGGCTGACTAGTTATAGTTTGTTCTGAAATACGCATCTTTTATTATATTTTAATTACATACTGAAACATTTCTGTTTCTAATTTGACTTCATTCTTCCTGGGCTTTGGTTAAAAACAAAATTTAAATGATGTGTACATGCTTTAAATTTTAGTGATACTGACCAGTGGTATGTGTTGTATGTTCTATGTGGTTAGACACATTATTTTCATGTTGCTTAACACTGCAGCAGTGTTCTGCACTTTCACAATCCAGACACACACTATCTGCAGGGACTTACAGTATCATGGAGAATTTAATAATGTTTAAAGTCAGCCACAGTAGCTTGAGGCTGCTTTGTGTTCACGCTGTGACAGGCTCACCCCTAAAAAGCTGTATCTTTTGGTCTCTTAGTCCAACCACCGTAGATTAAAAGGGAAAACACACTAAGGAATGCAACACACAACATCTTACAGTATTAGTTTTCCTGCTTTTTCACCCACAATCCACTGTGTCTTCGGCCTTTTATTACTAGTTTCTTCATATGAGGTAACACAGTAAGCACAGCACGCTTAACACAGTGTGGCCTGTAGAGATTCCACAAATCTCCGCTCCAAGCTGTGTCTTATAGCTGAAATGAAGAAACCAGCTGAGTGAGCGGATGCTTTGAGCTGATATAACATCTGCCACGAGCTGGAAAGTGGATGTCTGATGCCTTCAAAGGTGGAAATGTCAAAAAAACAACAAAAAAAAACAATTTAGGAAAGAGTAAAGAAGAAACACTAAAATCCTTCAGCAAACTGTACTGATCCAGAGCCAGACTTTATATCTCCCATTTCCAGAGATTTATGTTCATCTTAATGTGTATTAAGTTCTTGTCTCAGCTACGGAAGCTATTACAATATCACTGTGACCTTTTCCGATTTTCCAGACTATTGTTATGTGATAATGTCACAGTCTTCCAGTTCAGAGACAAGTTGATATCTCAATTCTCCATCCTCAGTTCGTAGCCTGGAGATATGACTGAATGACACAATCACTAGGGAGATCCATCTTGAGAAGCTGTAAAATGAAGCACAACAACAACTGAAACTAACATATAAAATACTGAAAATATGATCAAATTAAGTGTGCTTTTGTAAGTTTTATTCCCATCACCTAACATCTACCTTTATTAAAATTTCATAGTTTTATAAGGCTGAGGGATCAAAAGTTCAGCACAACTCTGACATTGCAGCTTCATTAAGCAAAACAAACGCCTTATCACAAATTGCTCTGTCTCTACCTTCCCTTGTAATCCACTGTGCAGTGAGTGATATTTCTAGACAGCACAAAAGTGCATAAGGTTCACACTGTCTGTGCTAATACCCAATCCAAATACCTTCAACTATACAGAGGGCAGGTTTAAGTGAATTTATAGTGAATTTGCTGAACAAAGTGCTACTGTTACACACAAAACAAATAACTATGTCATAACTAAATTGGTTTATTACTCAGGAGTAACATCAGACATAAAGACTAGCTCAGTGGTCATGATAAAAATCAGACCTGATCAAAGTGCAAGCAATCTTCCTTTTCATATCCTCCTGTAGTCTGTGCCATCCTGTCACAAGAGATCTGCACACTATCTGCTGACTCTCTCTCTCTCTCACTCTCTCACTCACAGACACAGACACACATACACATACACACAAATATAAGATAAAATAAGTCTGGTACAAAGGTACAAACATATCATTTTTCTGTAGAAGTGAAACTAAGACATTCACAGAAGTCAGACAGTAAATAAAATAACAGGAGCATACTTTATACAAATGTCTTAAATTTAGTCACCAAAACATGAAGCTGGATTGTCACAGCCATTAAAGTATAAAAGCACAAAACCTACTTAAAAGAGTCACGATACAGTGTGGGCTTGTTTGATATAAATGTACAGGTGTGGTCACAGAAGACTTTTTTAAGCTGTCAAACACATGATGAGAAGCAGAATCACTTTTGTGCCTGCTCATTTCCCTGTGGACTGAGCAGCGACTGAATATTTTGGCATCGTAAGCTAATCCATTTAAACTTTAGTTCTGTTTCCTCGCTGTGGCCTTTAACAGCATGTCCAGTCAGATTAGTGCCCATCAAGAAAACTTTGAAATGTAGAAAGCATCACTGAGTTTACAGAGATATTTCAACAGTTTTGTTCATAAAAGTGGCATTTTATGATGACGCACTGGCATTGAGCTGATTCTTGTCTTTTTTAAAAGCATATTTACTTTACATTAGTCATTTGGCCGATGCTTCTGTCCAAAGAGGGTCACAAGTTACATATATACAAGCCAGGAGCAACTTGGGGTTTATTGTCTTGCCCATGCACACTATGACATATGGATTGGAGGAGCCAGGGATCAAACCTCCAACCCTGCAGTTAGTGGGAAACATGCTCTGTCTCCTGAGCAATAGCTGCCCTTAAAATGACCTAACACTCCATTTGGATGGAATTAAGATAACAGGGGCAAGTGAAGAATAAAATATTCAGTGTGCTGTTCTGTGATTTAACTCATCGTTCCGGATGATATTTTAACCATTGGGAAATTACAGGGGTCTGTATTCGACACTGACCTTCCAGTGGACAAAGCCAAAAGAGAAAGCCAAAAACCTCCTGAGTAAGGGGAAGCAGAAGAACTGAAGAGGAAATACAGAGGGAATGATATGAGGCAGATACTGCATGAGGTGAACTTGAACCCTAAGAGGTCTGCACACAGTGAAATCTTAACACAAACATGAAACTCATTTGGATTTCATTCAGTGACTCAAAGTTCCTGAGGATATCATTATCTTCATCCATGGCATATAAATATGCACAAATCCTGGCAATCATAGAAAACTGACACACAGAACTGAGAATCAGCACATTTGCATGTTTTCTTCAGCATCACAGTAATCCAGAGATATGCGTTTGTACATCTATGGGTACATTGCAAATAGGATCTCAAAAGACCAGTACCTACGTGTAGCTGACACTTCAACAGCACATTTGATGAGCTCTTGTTCGGCTGATAACAGTTGACTGGTGGAGTCTAAATTCTTTTGTAACCCTTTCCAGCCTGCTGAGCACCAACAGCTCTTCTTCTAAGGTCTTCAGAAATCTCCTTTGTTCGAGCCATGATACACTTCTATAAACCTGTGTTGGCAAGATCAGACTTAGATAGATACACAACTAGAAGGCATTGCACAAAATGCTAAACATGGTACTGTAGATAGGGAACAATGCAGCTTAGAGGCCAAAAACTAAATCATGAGAGTAGAAGACAGTAATGCCGTGTGCAAGATGGGCAATCTGAGAAACTGTACAATAAGATGCAGGATTCTCATAACTGCATGTATAGAGACCATATATACACTCAGTGCCCTATATGTATATCTACACACACCGGACTCACATGATGAATGATAAAGAATGATATTTGATAGTGAAGATATCAGATTTCACTTCTTTAAATAAGGTAATGTTGGGTTCCCTTTCAATTCAAGCTTTCAAGCACCGATCCATAAGATTAGCAAACAGTTTCCATTTACTCTTTTTCACACAAAAGCCCAATTTCCTATTTACACGATTAAAATCAACCAATTCAATTCAATTCAATTCAATTCAATTCAATTCAATTCAATTCAATTCAATTCAATTCAATTCAATTCATCTTTATTTGTATAGCGCCAAATCATAACAAAGATCATCTCAAGGCACT
>JAUMHL010000021.1:6636667-6667841 GCA_032362345.1 Sandelia bainsii | reverse complement strand
GATTTGGAAAAACTTATCCATGCCTTTATATCTTGCAGAGTCGACTACTGCAATGCTTTATTCATTGGCCTCCCCAAGAAGACCATCAGACAGCTACAGCTTATCCAAAACACTGCTGCTAGAATTCTTACTAAAACCAAGACAAGAGAGCACATAACTCCAGTCCTCAAGTCTCTACACTGGCTTCCAATCAGCTACAGAATTGAGTTCAAAGTCCTTCTCATCGTGTACAAGTCAGTAAATGATTTAGGCCCAAAATATCTTGTTATAATATCTACGATGTTTGAAGAATATCTGCCTGGAAGGTCATTTAGATCAATGGGGGCGGGTCATCTAGTGGAGCCCAGAGCTGCAATAAAGCAGGGTGAAATGGCATTTAGCCATTATGCGGCTCACTGCTGGAACCAGCTCCCCATAGAGATCAGGTCTGCTCCATCAGTAGCCACTTTTAAAAAGAGGCTAACAACAACTTTATTTTCCATAGCCTTTAGTTAAACTGAGGCCCTATTTTTAATTTCTTTTTAGCTTTGTCTTTTATGTTTTATTCTTTTTTTTAATTTTTTTTAGTTTTTTATGATATTTTATCTCTGTAATGCACATTGAATTACCTCTGTGTATGATAATGTGCTATATAAATAAACTTGCCTTGCCTTGAAGAGTCTTGTTACCACTGCAGTTTTCTAACGCTACACACACCTTGTACATACACATCCATGTATTTGGTTTGTCTTTGAAATCACACTCTTCACACACAGTCAGCAGTACACACTCCTTACTGGGGTTGTTTTGCAGTGCTGAGCTTTGCACAGTCAGAACTGATTCATACATTTCTTGACTCACTAGTGCACTGCAAGAGCAGTGTAAAGACATCAGAAAGTGATCTCTACGACACTAGTGCCGCAGGATGCACACAAATAAAGAACAGGACATTCTCCAGCAAATAAGCCGATGAATGTCAATTTCTGCTAAAAGGATACTGTTATTCTTTAAGCTGACTTCCTCCAGTTTGGGAACGTGATACACTCCTTCCAGGTTTTCTATGGAGTTGTTATCCACCTCCAAGACCTGCAAGTGTGAAGAACTCAATTAACTGTAGGAAAAAAGTAATCAATATGTGTCTTTCCTGCTGTAGTCTACCAACTATGGGACACACAAGAAGCAAAGACTATTGTTCATGTGGGAGAGACAAGTGGAATTTGAATTGTAGCTTTATCACCTCCAGACACTGCAACATAGCGAACTGAGGAGGCAGCCGCTGCAGCTGATTAGAAGACAGATTGATGTGGGTAACCAATAATAACTGGTCCAGATGGCATAAAGTGGTTAGGTTCTGTTAAAAATAGGAGAAATTACTTTCTAGAAGTTCTTTGTATAGCAGGTAGGTTTCTGGATATACAAATATGATGTCTTGTGATAATTCTGAACCAACCTTGTCAGTAATGCTGAAGACACGCACTTCAGCATACTCCATTTTCAGGATGGTGTTTTCAATCATAAACTTGCTGCACAGGTCGCTGTAATAAGCAGAGCGCATGGAATCCACTTCCTGAGGGCGTAAACAAGACATTCATTTTTCTAGTCAGTGTCAATGACTGTATATGTTTGATACAATACTCACTTTGAGTGTTTGGAAATGTGCAAGTGTCTCCTTTTCATATCCTAGAGGGTCTAGTGCCCTCATCAGGAGGATAATGGTTAGTAAGCACCCTACCAAGGCAAGAGATTGATGGGAAACATCATGATCAGGACCAACAAATTTCAATATTATGTATTTATTTGAAAAGTCAGGGGTTTAACACTGTGAGCAATATGAAGCAGTGTACTTTAATAATTAAAGTGCTTACACTTATTGAGCGGCTCTAGTTCTAGCAGCTGGTTGCATGATTGTAGTTCTGACTGTAACACTGAGGTCTTCTCTACTGACAGTTCACACCTACGGAAAGAGGAGCATACTCAGTTCTTGCTTCTTTAAAACAAAAAAAAGAAAAATAATACAAAATGCACTGCTAGTGTGCCAAAGCAAAAGTACCTGAAAAGCTCCTGATCCGTAGCAGAGTCCCGACACCAACTCTCAGTTCGACCTGGGCTCAAAGATCAAAGTGTAATGAAGCTTTAGGAAGTAAACACTCAGTGGCCACTCAATTAATTTCACACGTGTTTCTATATACTGAAATTCAAGCTCTTCCATAAACTTTGTAAAAGTTTATTATGCTCACTTTTAGGTGTCAGAAATGTGTAAATTAAATTATACGTTTGTTTTAGGTTATACTGTGTTTACAGCTGGTGTTGTACTGCACTGTGTCAAGATGTATCCTTCCTAAATAAACAGATAACAATGTCATAAACTACAATACTCACTCAGTGCTAAAACATAAAAATGATTGAATGACCTAAAATGAATGAAGACCTAAATATGTCAAAAAATTAAGATCAAAAGGAGACATTTTGGAAGGACAGTTATATTAAACACGATTAGCACATTTGTATTCCAGCTGATAAGAGAGTATATTACAAGGAAACACAACATGTATCACCTGTGTACAGAGCACAATCTCTGTGAGTGTATTTTTCGGTCCAGTGCACAGTCAGATTGTGTTCACTGGTGATGTCAGTTATTGTTCCAGGAGGGAGATCACAAATCTGAGACAGTGTAAAGGTTAAAAAGGACAAAATGAAGAATATTTCTTAAGTAAAAAAAAAAAGGCACTCAGACACACTGCGTGGCTGTGAATATTTAGCTTGTGGCTCCTTTCCAGTGTCAATACAGAAGACTGGTAGAGCAGGGCAGTATGAATAAAATACAACAACCCAGACTGAATGACTAAACATTACTTTAGACAAACTAAAATTTAATAAACTAATTTAGATTTGCACTGACAGAATAAAACATCAGCATTCAACATCAAGCATTTCAGATTACGTTTAAAAAAAACAAAACAGAATTAAAATCTGGGTTTAAACAAAAATAATCAAGGGGTAGCCACACTGGTTGATCACTGCAGGTTAATGCAGCTTTCTCGCTCAGTATACTAAGGTCCCTGAGTGAGTAAAAACTAAAAATTCAAACTTATGAGGTAAATAAGAATGAATAAAGATGAAAACCACCAAGCACACATGTCAACAGATTCATCTGCATGCCAAATGTCATCCAATGATGTAACCATCTGATGTGATTGAAACCTCAGGAAAATGCTCCGATTGTCAATCTCTGAAGCCTGATGATAAGAATGATAAGAAGTCTTCCCACACTTTGGGGTAAAGGCAGCAATAACATTCCACTCCAACTATGCTGATCAAGTTTTCCTCATCACAGTTTCATGATTAAACTCTGTGTCTTTCTCTTGGTGCACATACCACAGCGCTGTACCAACATGTGGTATGTGAAGAATGATGAGAACTGAATGTTAAACAAGTATCCTATTCAGGAGCACTCAGTGGCAGTCAACATAAAGGAAATCACAAACAAAAAGGATACCCAGACAGGGCTGTGCTTAAAGCGTGGATGGACACTCCTCCACTCCACTTTCTGGGGCTGACCGTCTAGGACAAGTAGCAAGCTCCCTGCCTGCACCTGACAGACAAAAGGAAGAATAAGAGGTTGCACAGTGATACAGGAAACAATATGGATGCTACATTACTATTTATACATTTTTTAATACTGAGTTCACTTTCTCAAAACTTCTCAGACGCTTGCACGAAGATAAAATCAGTCGAGTAAAGGGCTGTCATTCTTTCTTAATAGTGACACATATGGTCATGCTACCTGTTGTTACGGTTTTATGCCACTGCAGTATGTGTATGAGTAATGAGTTTTCATTGCATTGGATGTGAGAATAACTGATGCAGAAAAATGAATCAAATATAGGGAAAAGTGTGTAACCAACTTCACAAAACTGTAAAGCTTCATTTGGCAAACATACTCACATTAACAGGCCCAGAGAAAGCAACAGCCACTCTCTCCTCATCCCGACTGACATACACACAGCTTATCATCTCCTCACGTTCCGCTGTTATAGAAGACACATAAAACATAGGATTGTACAACTCACATGTGATGAATGAAGATTATTAAACACACATAATAGGTTTGTGCTTCATACCTACATGTACATGTAGACACAATAACATGGACATACCTCTGCCTAGCAACCAGCGATAGTAGAACCAAGCACTCTGGTCATTGGGGTCGGTGAAAAAAGCGTTCTGTACAAGCTCATATTCTTAAAAAGATGGGTCATAAAAAGGGGCAGAGTTAAATGATACAAGTGTTGAATTACACATTAAATATCAGTTGCAAATCACAACTATCCACAGTCATCAAGGCTCATATGGCCTCATATGGCCCCCTGCCTGATTTTATTGGGTATTGCTGACACAACCTGGCCATTCAATTGCTGAGTCTTCAAGTTTACCTTTGAGGAGCTGCTCTTCACAGATGCGATGGGAGTGAGTTTGTGGAGAATGTGGAGGGGAGGGCTGGGGAGGCTCGTGGGAAGGTGAGGGGGGCTCAGGGGACTGCGGGTGGAGCAGTGGCAGTAGGGTGCTGCGGTAGTGCCAGCTGGAGTAATTGGAGAAGTTAGAGCCAATAAGCCGATCAGTAAACTCCAACTCTTTATCCACCGGCACACCAGACATCTTCACGACCATCCGACGATAATCCCAGCAATGAACTGGTGGACAAGGTGTAAAAACAAAAGTGTCAGTAGTTCAGGGATTATTTACCATGTCTGGGAAAATTCAAAAAATGCAGATGCATTTTCTTGCTTAAAAAGTAGTTTTTCTACTCCATTACTCACAGTTGCGGTCGTCTAGGCTGAGACAGCGATCACACAGGCTGAGCTCTCTGGCCCAGTCTGGTCGAGGTAAGCGGGCTGAGACCCAACATCGGTGGTGCCAACTACCGTAGGACTTTGGGTTCAACTTCAGGCAGGATTCCAGAAATGAGAGCTCAGCCTCATAAATCTTTTGTACTTCATCTTTGTCCCTGGAACCAAAATTGAGAAACAAAACAAAAGAATTCTCTTGTCACATTTAAGATGATTTACCCATCAGAAGGTGTTCAGTGATATAAACAGAATCTACAAATGACAAAATAAGTAGTAATGATCTCACTTCACAGTCTCCAGGTGCATAAGAATCTCTCTTCTGTAGTTCCAGAGAGTTGCAAAGTCAGGATTGGATGATAGTAGCTGCTGGGTCAGCTGGAGAGCCTCATCATCACAAACACCCTCCTTCCTCTGTAATATAGCCGAAATTAAGGAGTGGAAGATAAACAAACAGAGAAACACAGTCAAAAACAGTCAACATTCAATATCAGCAATGTGTTACTTAGTCTCTCAATGTAAACCTTTAAAAACAAGTCAAAGATATATATAAAAGGTCATTTCCTAAGCAACACAGTTTTCATCACACATTACAAACTGTAAATTGTGCTTTGCCAACATACAATTCTACAGGTTTCACCTGTTTTACAACTAAAATGTATGGTGAAATGTGTGTTTCCTAAAGACCTTAGAAAAACAGGCATCTCTTGCAGCCACATAGATTTTCAGTTTCTTCTCCCGCTCCTTTCTTTTCTCCTCCTCCTGCTGGGCTGTAGATTTAAGCTTTACTCTGCCATGCTGGACATGAAGGTACAGTAAGTACAGTATGCATCCTGTATCAATGCAGTGGATATGCGTACATTTAAAAACAAAAGGAGTAAATGATAAATCTCTTACCATTCTCTCTGTTTATGAAGGAGACTTCTTCAATTATCTGTTGTTAAAACCACATAAACAGTGATATTCAGGGTCAGGCCAAGTAACGCCACAATGACATAAAAGTTATGACAAGTTCATATCATAACTAATTATCAGTAGGTACATATTCATGTCTCAGTAAAGTTAAAACATCGAACAGAATCAGCAGAGTCTGAAGTTAGCTTGCTAATTAGCTCCGTTGTCAGTAAACGACACTGACTGGGTTCATTCAAACCAGCAGTGTGTAACTGTAATCAGCGACAGAGGATATATTTTCATTACAGCTAAACAATAAGCACAGCATTACGACAACACACCCACCTGGTTCGTACTGGGGTTGTTTTATGTTTTTAGAGTGCAGTTTTATTTGTCAAGTCACCATCAGGATTTCTAACGCCTACAAATGTTCACTTCCGTCTCATGAAAATTACGTCACGGAGAGTATCGTCGCACCCGCGGTGGTTTGTAGCTCTCTAGTGGACGAAACGACAAACAGCAGCGCAGAAATATTAATGTGTTTAGCTAAAGTAACAGCCAGTTTGGGTGGACATGTACGGAGGGTGGACGATGTCACATTACATTTATTAAATAAATCACAAAATGTATATTTAAAATTGTTATTTTCTAAATAAAACTGGAATTAAATTTATTAAATAAAATAATACATGTGTCAAAAATCATATCAATGTGTGATTCATTTAATGAAAGTTATTAATTAGTTAATAATTACTCAAATAATTTATTAAATATGTTATTAATTAAATGTGCAATTTATTCATTAAAATACAAATTTTCTGCATGGCAAAAACATGTTTTATTATTTCAGTATTTTTTAAATTATTTCATGGTTCCCTTGCTGCAGTGCATCATGAAATAATTTAAACTGTCACTGTGGGTCATCAACACACCCTAACATCTCATTGGTCAACTTGCATAGCAAGTTAAAAAAAATCAATCCCAGAAATGGATCGATGCCGGGCAGGTCAACAAGCTCCAATAGTGTGCTACTAATGATCAGGGCACATGTAAGGTAAGGTTTAGCAAACAGCAGAGATCAATCACCT
Source organism: Sandelia bainsii (assembly GCA_032362345.1). NCBI lineage: Eukaryota > Metazoa > Chordata > Actinopteri > Anabantiformes > Anabantidae > Sandelia > Sandelia bainsii. The sequence goes on along the minus strand of JAUMHL010000021.1, from coordinate 6,661,036 downwards.
TAATTTTAGGTGTCTAGCTAACTGTGCTCACACTTTATACACAGTAATACAGTCATCGTAGGGAAGTGGGGTGGGGTTGTTACGCAGAAGGCTAGCAAAGCGAATTAGCTGCAACACTCCAGTGCATTGCAGTGAGTAGTTTTATGTTTTATGACACCACCAGGCTGATATCTCCAAGAAATTCCATAAATTCCTCTGTTTTACTTGTCACATAATCTGTGTCAGCACCTCCTGATTCAATATCATCGGCAAGGTTTAGAAAGTCTCTCACCAACCCGTTCGAAAAGTCCTTTAGATCCTCCATAAGGGAAACTGCCATATTTGGAAAAACCCCTTCAGACCAGAGCAATCGTTTTGACTAAAAATCTGTGTTAGGCCATGAAATAATTAATTAAATAGTGAAATAATTATATATGTTTTTTGTAAATGAAATGAATATATTTGGTTACTTACATATTTAATAAATTATATATTTAATAAATTATTTGTGAATTAATTTCAGTATTTAATAATTTAATGGCACATTTAGAAATGTATTTAATGCTTGTTATATTGATTGTAATGTGACACCCTCCACCCTCCAAAGACATGGCGGGTGGAGGGTGTCACATTACATATATCTGTATTAAATGTAGTATAGAACCATACCTATTATTAAAAATATTTTTCAGTTGATCAATTCAGTTTAGAATTTTTAATTTTTAAAATATACTTTTAACACCATTGATGAGGAAGAAAACACACTAAACATCCTTATTAGACCTCAGTGAAATAGATACAGTCAGATAATGTGTTTTTTGGTGTTTTGGTAACTAACAATCTGTTTAGAGAGAACCTCTACAGGGGTCCTTTTAATTTGAAGTTCATGGGTTATATTCACTTTAGAATAACATCCTAAAGAAAGCAGTTATATAATTAGATATATATAATACATTTTTCCACCAGTAACATGATACTATCAACCAACATGTTATAACATTTGCTATTCAACAATTCAACAGTAACAATGCTTTTGTATAAAACTCTCAGAAACGGTCAACATGGTGTGGTACATAAATTGACTATTGCACTGTAGTTGTATTTACATTGATTTTCCTCTTAATAATAAAACAGAAAACTATAAGATGTCAACTCATAGAGAACATGTTTATTTTTTAGCCTGACTCCATGGATCATTTATTTCTTAATCTAGTGAGGTCTGTTTTTTGTCACTGTAGAAAACTTTTGCACTCTGACAGTAAATTGCAAACATTTTATCTTGCCTTTTTGAAATAGAAAAATTTGCACATTATATGATAAATATTTATCATCTCAGTGGGGAAATAAAAAATATCAATTCTCCTTGAATTACTTTCTCTAACAAGAAAAGCATCACAGAAATCAGTAAGATTTGTTCATCACGGTGGGCAATGACATAGTTGAGGCACAACCTCAGTTCATTAACCAGGTTTCACAATATTAATTATTAATATTAACTATATATCACATTGATTATCAATTTTATTAATTATCAGATTTTCTGTTGAAGTCCCCATTATGTGGTGGCACAGAACTGTACCCTGACGTCTGAGAGAAGTTGAGTGTTAGCTGGTTCTCTACATTTGTGTCAATTTGTAGAGTTGACAGCCAACACAAAACCTTTTTAAAGTCACTGGTTGAATCTGTGCTGTCTTCTTTCACTGTAAATAAAAAACAGAAAAACATAATTTGGTTTCCTGCTAGCTACTGTTATGAATGCAAGCAATTATAATACTTAATAAGTATTAAGTTTATTAATATTAGTATTATGTTTACTTAATAAGTAAACATACTTACACTCAGGGAGCAAGAAGTCCATGCTGCTCCGAAGAAGCTCTGTGGATCTCATAATGTCTTTGTCCAGCTTTTCAATTTCCTGGCTGATTTTTGCATCTATGTTCTCCTCCTTCTCCTTTTGATCTTTTTTCCTCTGACTCAAGCTCCTGTTTCTGATTTTGGCCATGTCAGCAACTAAAATGTTCATAAAAACATACGATTTAAACGATAATATTTTACTTTATTGAGGGAAAAAAAACAACATTTTACCACAGCATAATACTTACTCAGCGATTTCGATTTAGTGCTTGTCATGCTTCCCCTGATCTCGGCTTGCAGCTCGAGCAGTTTTTCCTTGAAACCCGTCATTAGCTCCAGCTCTCTCCTTCTGTACTCCTCTATCAGTCGCTGTTTCAGGACGTGTTTGAGTTGCCTCCTCTTGAATTTCTCTTCAATTCTCAGATGGATGTCATACATGTCAGGGCAGAAGAGCTGATTGTTGTTGCCTGCCACCATTTCCTCTATCTTCTCGAAGAGCTCAGTGACCTGGTTCATATCATTTTTCTTCATATTGTTCATGACGTGGTATTTGTTCTCACACTTGTCTACCAACCAGCGCAGAGCACTATGCTCCCTCTCAATGTGCTCCTCTACAGATTTGTCTGCTAGTTTGTCTCCATATGTGAACAGAACCATTGTGTGTTTCCAGATGCTGGAGTCAAAGAGGTTCATGTGTTCATCCAGTGTGATTTGTTGAACATCTCTGAATGTCAGATCCAAGGGAATGACCAGCAGAACAGCATGAACCCCCAACAGGCTCAGGGACAGACCTCGGACAATTTCTTTGTCCAGATCTTTGGTGCAGCGGGAGGACTCCTGCCACCAGCCCGGGGTGTCAATTACTTTGATCAGCCTCCCAGCAACTTCCCCCTCTTGCACTTGACAGTGCGCATTCTCGCAGGTGGCAAACACTTCTTTACGCAGGACGTTATTTCCTGTGGCACTCTTTCCATATGTCTTCTGACCAAGCATCACTATCCTCAGCTCCTGTAACCTACTTCTGGAATCTAGAAAGAAACAAGCATCATTGTAGGGTGACAGACCACATCAAATGCTACACACACTAGACAAATGAACAGTGGGGGTGATGATAGTCAGTTTTTTTTTCAGAGTGCACTAAAAGGTGAGTAAAAAGCCCAGTGATTCAAAGCAGTCACACAAGTAAATTCATCATACTGTACACAGCACCTGAAAGCTATACTGACACTTCCTTCTAAAGCTGTTTATGTATCATGTTATAAAGTCAGCCAGAAGTTATTATCATCTCTCCTTACTCCCTGCTGTGCTTATCTTGGTTATTTCCTTGTGGGAAGTGACTAGGTAAGAGCTCAGATGCCAAACATTAGTGCTGTACATCATCTACTCTTGCATACAATCTGTTCTGTGACATTTTCCTATTTGAATTGAGGAATTGTGACTGAGACGCTAATAACAAAACGGTGGTGGATAACCTACAGTATGTAATGTTGATTGTTTTTCTCTGGTAGTTTAGAACTACAGGTGCTTGTTACTTGACCCATGTCTGTGCATAACATTAATATATCTTAGGTAAGTGAAAATACATACAAGCTTATATATTGGTCATTAGACAGTCAGTGGAAATGGATAATTACTTAATTCCTCCTGGTATCTGTTCACTCCTGAATTGTGCAATGCCAAGATAATTGACACTAGTAGTAGATGAGTCTGAACCATACCTGCGAGGCATTTTCTTTTGGTCAGGACTTCAATTTCCCTCCTACTTGCTCTTTCTTCTACTCTTCTTCTTCTTTCTTCAATGTCCTGAAATATCTGCTCATCTGGAATAAAACAGTCTGAACCATTCATAGCTACAGTCCCAGTGATTTTCTCCAGCAGCTCTGTGATTTGAGTGCCATCATCAGCATTCTTGTTATCAATGACATGATATCTGTTTTCACATAGTTCAATTAGGGATTGTAAGGCCTCTCCTTCCCCTTCAATGTATTCCTCTATTATGTGCGTTCCCAGCCAGTCTCCTCTGGTAAAAATGACCATAGTGTGTCTCCACACTCCTTTCCCAAGAAGCTCCACATGTGTTGTCACAGCTTCTAAGTGACTGGCATTGAAGGATGCATCTGCATCTATAACCACCAGGAAGACATGGGGCCCAGGTCGACACAGAAACATACTGCGCCTCAGTTCGTCTTTGATTGCCTCAGGGGTGTCAAACGCAGGGAAGTCTTTCCACCAACCTGGTGTGTTAACAACAGTTATTTCAGTTTTACCCACAGAACCCTGCTGGGCCACTGAGTGTGCTGTTCTTTTCCCGTTTTCTTGTGCTTTGATTCCCAAAATGGCATTCCCTACTGAGGTTTTTCCTACGCTGCGGCTTCCCAGGAGAATCATCTGAAGTTTTTGGATGGGTTTCATCCCTTATATTATCAGAGAAAATAAAGCTTGATTATTCGTGATTCATGGATCATTCATTCAAAAGTACAGTTTAATACATGATGTGCTTTCTTCAAGTGAACATACTGTCATACACACCTGAAATGAGACTTTTCATTTGTTGTCTTTGTTCCTCAGACCTCCTTCGTCTCTTTTCTGCCCTTTCAGCCACTTCTCGCTGCTTCTCTTTGATAATGTTAAACATCACTTCATCTATCTCATAGTGCCTGCTGTTGTTGTTCCACACCATCTCATCAATTTTGTCCAGCAGCATTGTGACCTGAGACAAGTTGCCTTTTTCCTCGTTATTAAACACATGATACCTGTTGCTGCAGCTTTCTATTACCCACTTGAGTGCATCTCCCTCACTCTCAATGTGTTGCTCTATTGTCTTCTCCCCTAGAAAGTCTTCACAGGTGAACAGCACCATGGTGTATCTCCAAACCCGTTTCCCCAGGAGCTTCATGTGCGCCTCCACAGTCCTCCTCTGCTCCACAGAGAAAGCTGAGTCTATGGGGATAACAAGGAGAAAAACATGTGGTCCAGGTGGACACTTGGACACATTAAGTTTAAACCTCTGCTTGTCCCCCTCTGAGATCTCTGTGAGGGAGTGAGAGCTGCTCCATCCTGCAGCATCGACCACAGTGAGCTTCCTGCCCTCCACCACTTCATGTCTCACTTCAGACTGAGCTGTTCTGGTTCGGCCATACTCAAACCTTCCTTTTCTCAGTATGGTGTTGCCAGACGAACTCTTGCCAGCCCATCTTCCACCAATGAGGATCAGTCTGACCTCAGGCAGGGTGATGCTCTCCTTCTCCCCTGAAGAGCAAATGAAAGCTTGACAGTCAACTTTTGTTCAAAATATGCAAAAATAAAGAATGACAATATTACCAAAAGTGACATTTTCAATAACTTTGTGAAAAGCTTCCTTGGTCTGATGATAATACATTTTGTTTTGATGAAATAGTTGTGGAAAAAGAAGTCAGCAAATCAGTCAACTGTGGAGGAGACTGCAATTTGTCAGTTAACATGAGAAAATCAACAAACTAAAGTGACAAGGTTATCACACCAGATGTCTCTGTTGATTTAGATGACTGACACAAGAGGAATGCTCTGGTAAACCTGTGCTATGATGCACAGCTTTTGTGGCAGAGTTATTTTTGACTGTGACTAATCCTTATCGTTCGAGGGTCTGTATCTGAAGCATAAAAGTAAACTCAGACAAAACCAAAACAGTGACACAATTTTAGACTGACCCTGAGCTAAAAAGCAATACTTTTGAGGCAAAGTGAAAATAAGCTACAAGGAAAAAAGATGACCTCCTATTGTCACCTGTGGTATAAAGTGTGAAACAGATTCAGTTCTAGGTCGTACTACTTTAACTACAGTGTGAATGTAGATATTCTGTATACTGTTTATACATAAATACAAGGAACACTGGTGTACATAAAAACTAAAGCCTCATGGTAGCATGCAGTATTACTGCAAAGCGAACAATTGGATTGCATAACAGGTTTTTTTTTTTCATGTCAAGTATTTACGAGAAGTTGTGGGGCGGAGTTTTACCTTGAAGGAAGGTGAAAATAACCTGATGGGAAACAAGCAGGTATTAAACAACAGGTGTTTTGTTCTTCGTTGTTGTTTTTCTTGAATGTTGCTGTTCTTGAAATGCATCCTATAGTTTTTACCATAAACATTAACTATAAAATGTCTTGCTTTAGTATATAGTGTAAATTGAATTATCAAAAGCAGCTACAAAAATGAGACATATGTTAGCTGTATTTGTCAACTTTAGTAAGTAGAACATACATGGGTTAAAGAGATCAAAATTTGCAACTTCAATCTCTGATGCATCAGTCAAAAATGCTTCAAAATATGGAATTTGCTTAACGATTTACATACGCTCAGCATAATGTTTTTACATGTTGTTCAGTGTTTCTGGAAGAAGCTGACAAAATCCCAAAAACAGATATCCATGTTGCATTGAACATTACATATTGCAACTTGAATCATGTAAGGAATATCAATCAAGGAATGCATTTAAACAACATTGTAGTATTTCATACAACATATCAAGTCCTTGTTACAAAGACGAACTTAAGCTTTAAGTTATTGCATCCTGAAGCACGTTAAACTATGCAGTTTGTCTTCAACAGCAATTTGATCAACTCACCACGATTATTTTCCATTTTTTCTTGTCTTCTCTTTGTCTACGGATGTCGAGTGGATAAAGTTTGTCTCATGATAAAAGTGTTTACTGTAAGAGGTGCATTTACTGTGGTGAGTGTTCTACCACACCCTCTTGACTGTTGGCAGTAAGACAGTATAAAAAAACCTGGTAGTAAAACTGGTTTTAGTCCCATTGTTCAAGGAACATGTGCACACTGTGCTGTTAAAAAAAACAGTACATACGTTACATAACAGTGGGTCACAGATATCTGCAGAAGACAATATTCAGAATTCCATTTCAATCTGATTTGTAACATCTGTTAGTGTGGATTTTTACTTGACTTTAAATGAACAGACATTAATCCAATCATGCAGTCATAAGTGATCATGCAGATTAATAATTTAAGTAGTTTAGAATATGCCTACATGTTTAATACTGGCATATATAGTTGTGAAAATTATGAAAATTGACAGAGAATGATAAGATTACAAACATGAGTTTTATACCTTCACAACACTCAGTAGGACCTTAAACCATTCATCCTCACAGAAGTGCTAAGATGCATGAGGTCATTCCACAATGTATTTATTGGCTTAAGGTCTGGACCCTAACTGAGTCACTGCAAAAGAAGATTTTCTTTGATATCATTCTGTCATAGATTTACTTTGTTGTTAAGGATTACTGTCACACATCACCCTATTTTACTGAACCTTCACTGGCAAACAGCTACCCTGACAATATCCTGGAAGACACCTTGATGAACTTGGAAATTCATTTTTAAAAAGCATTGGTTCACCCACTTCGTCACAGTCATGTCTTTATTTTGTTAAGTCTCTGACTTCCTATTCACTCACCTTATGTTGTCCTCTTTACTTTCAGATCCCGCTCCACCTTCCCCTTGTTCCTGCTTCATGCCACTGCACCCTGCCACACCCCCCTCACCTGTATGTCATCAATCAGTACCTCTAGTATTTATTCCCCCTCCTCGTGTTCACTAGATTGTTTTCAGTGTTCTTGCATCTACATCCCAACTCATGTCTGTTAATACTTACCCACTGCTTTGGCTCTGTGTTAATGTAAAGAACAACAACACAAATAATGTGTTGTGATCTTAATACGATTTTTTTCCCTTAATAAATGATCTGAATCATTTAAGTGTGACTTGTGCATTGTAAGTAAATATTACTTGAAAATATTTTTCAGACTGGACCACACCCCCTCATCAGCACTGCAGTAATGTCCCAGCCTCTGACTGGCTGATTCAGTCTCAAAATCACAAAGTCAAACATGCTTCCTGCAAAGGACTTTGCACAAGCTTCTCTGCAGGTAAGTAAGCACCATCCACTACAATCAATATGTTCATACATGCATAAACCCTGCTTTGCCTGCCTTGTTCCTCTCCAACATTGCAGTGGCAACTGTGGACCAGTCTACAGCTGCTGCTTGGCTTTTAATTGGTTTGGTCAACTTCTGTTATAAATAGATTGTCTTGACTTGATATGACTTGACTGTAGGGTAGGAGCTGTGGGAACAGATGATCCTGGGAGAGTGATGAGAAGAAAACTGCCTGAAGACTGACTGATGACTCGCAGCAGGTGACAGATAGAGACAGTGGAGGTGAAGGCAGAGATAAGGCAGGAATGGAGAATGATGACTTGATGACTCAGTAGGCAAGTAAGGACTGAAATGCATGAAGTTCCCACAAGAGGTAAAAATACATTTAAAAAAAATGCAACATTTCAAACCATCACTTTAGATTGAAGAAAATGAATAACAAAGGTCTGCATAAGATAACATGTGAAAGCTTTGAGTATTGAACTCAGAGCAGTCTCTGATGTTTTTGCAGTGGGAAGCATATTTTCCTTCAGCATGAGTTGTTATGCTGAAGGGCTGCAACTCTCCAGTAAGTAAGTCCTCATAGAGAAACCTGCTCACTCATGCAACCACCATTTTGAACATTATCAGAAATCTCAGGGGAAAAAAAAAAAAAAAAAAATTATCTCAGGAAGACTGAATATTAAACAACATTGCTGTAAATGTACCAGTGTTAGCCAGAAGGTTAATTTTCAACTGTTGTCCCTTGTTGTCAGTTATTTATTATCTCGAATTTGCTGCTTACAATAATAAAAAGAAACTAAAAATCCAATCTGATCAGGTTTCTTTTCAATTCCACCCCTCACCCCCACCTCACCCTCCACCACGCACAAACAATAAAAAGTAGAGAACTGTAGATCTTAGATACACTGCATGTGGTATGAATGTTTATTTTAGTAGTGTTGTTTAGTTACAGTTGTTTTCTGTGTCTAAAACATCTACAGAACTATTCAAGTATAATAAAAAAAATTTGAACAGTCATAGGAATATATAGAGAGGACCTTATAATCAAACAACATAGATGGTGGAAAGAAAAAAAAAGAATTACACAAAGATCACCTTTGTAGTAAATACAATATGCAGTTTTTAAATGCTTATTTCGTTTATTAAGGGAAGAAAGCTGTCCAAACCTGCCTGGCCCTATGTGAAAAAGTCACAGCTGAGTCATTGCTACTTGGACTGGTCACCATTTTTTATGAACTGATAAGTTGTTAGGCTAGAATGAGTACTTGCATCCACCAACATTTTGAATAGTTTCTATATGGATAAATTCAAACAATAAAACAAAGTGAAAAAAATACTTATAAAAAGCAACAGGCTTAGAATATTTTTGACATGTGATCATCAAAAACTTGAAATTGCTCACTCTTTTAGAAGCAGCATTGACTGACCTGTTTAGTACTTTCTTTATGCTTCATGTGAGAATGAACCTTTAAGTACCACAATATAACTGCTTATCCATCAGACTGGACATCTCCATCCAGGGCAGATCCCACTGTACCTCCGTCACGTCCTGCTTGGTCGCAGGAAGCGCCACTGCTGGTACTTCCTGTTTGAAAACTGGCCAATAGCTATGAGTGCAAAACATCTGGTACCTTAAAAAAATACAATAATCCGTGAAACATCTGATGATCAGTTTGTTTGACTTGTGATTCATGCCAGGATATTTAATGTCTACAGATGTGTACAGTAGAAAGTGAGAAGAAATGGAAGCTGAAGGTTTTTATAGATACTGTAACTAACCTGTAGTGACACACTAACAACACAGTTAGAGGAATAAGGAACAGTAATATGACCCCACATGAAACAATGATCCATTTCCAGGAGTCTGGTGAAGAGAACAAATAATATTTGAATCAGGATCAGACTAGAAAAAAGTTATAGAAACTGCATCTCTACTACTCAAATCACTAAGCCTAATTAGTAACTGCAGTCACATCAAAATCCTTACAAACTGGCACACAGTTATCTGATTAATGGGATTTATAGATAAAACATAAACTGGATCTACTGTATACTTTTTTGTGTGTCCCTTTAGATCTCCTTACTGTAGAACAAATAGATATCAAACCTAGACACCTCATAGCACTTTGAAGTTTTCCCGTAGTCTTTGTATCATGCATGCTGACATTGTGCTCTAAAGAGCGGTCCCACACAACCGTTTTTTTAAGATTAAAAAATATATAGTATACAATAGATATACTGTATTTTATTAGTATATATTTTACATTGAAGTTTATCTTTGCGCTATATATAGCATTTGTCTGTGATCAAAACTCTGCTTAATAACACGTTTAAACTTTTTAGTTACAAAGTGATTACTGACTGTGCTACTTACCTTTGGCTCAAATTTGATTTCTTTAGGCATTTCACAGACTGGATTGCTTAGCGAAAATACGATAAGTGATACGTCTAAAAACACTTTAGCTATGTCACTATAGGCAAATATAAGAAAATGTAGGCATGGGTTCTTGGTGCCACTTGCTTATAAGGCTCCGAGATTAATAAGATGTAACTGCTGAACAGTCCCCTAATTGAAGAGCTGCAGAGCATCCAGACCAAAATCAGTTCATGAAGCTCCTTATTATTACATCTTAAAACTTGATAGCTCATTAGAAAATGAGAAACCCATGCTATTACTGTGTTCTCACCTTCTCATAATCGAGAGTCAATTAACAAATGATTTACTGAACGTTTCAAGGTTAATAACAGTATTTGTAATGCTGGTTGAATGCTTCATTGATAACTCTGGTACCCTACATATTGTCCTCAGTAATGGCCTGTTATGGATATATTAAGGATTAATGGATGGTTTATTGACCACTAAACCCCTAAAGAGTGGCTTATTAGACTTAAAGCATGGATTTTTAAATATTAATGTTAATATTGAATTTTCCCTGCACTACGAATACATTTATGTATTAACAACACAAAATAATCTTACCACTAGGGGGACCTGGTGTCCCATCTGTTGATGTGAAGTTTCCTAAAAGACATAACAATTGACATCTTCCACTGAGCCACTTTAACTGATATTAAATGAAGCAGAATGATGAATATTATGACAAAATGCAATAAAGCAGTTCAGCTCACCTTGGTCAAGTCTCAACAAGATCTCTAGACTCTCCATCTTTCTGTCCTGGGATGCACACTTGTAGCGGCCTTCATCTGCCTGTGTCACATTCTCAACAGTAATATTTATTATTCTTTCTGAACTGGAAGAATGGTAACTGTGAATTTCCTCTCCGTTTTTAAAGAAGGTTGTTTTATTGTGGTTGCCTGTCTGGTACTGACACTGCAAGACCACACTATGACCCATAAATACGGGGTTGGGTAGAATCGTCAAGATGATGTTGCCATCTGGGGGACAAAGACAGTAGCCATGATTAACTCCTCACCACTTGTTTCACATATAGTCATTCATATTTTACACTGTGGAAAACACAATGTTTGTCACTGTGCCACAAGCATTTTGACATTTAAATGCACATGAGGCAGGTACACAGTCTTTCTTCATGTGTTTTGCATCGCTGCCAGTACCTTCAGATGTAGAAACTTGGGGAATAAATGTGACTACACCTGAAATACAGAAGAAAATAGTTTTACACAAACATTTCTCAAGACATACATCTCTTCCTCACATCCTCATATTCTACCTCATAGTTTGCTCCTGCCACATTGGTGGCATTTTCGGTGCAGCTTGTTCAGTCTAGAGTCTGCTACGTCAATCAAAAGTAATATTTATTAACACGAACACAGCAGGCAGCTCAGATGGTTTGTTCCCACATGGCAGCATGCCAGATAGTCAGTCATGGTCCCCTGCTGATTTTGGATTATATAATCAAGACAATATAAACTTTCAAAAAGATTAATCACTACAGAAGATTCAACGCATCTAATAGCAACAAACTAGACATAACAACAGTCCCTCGTTTTACTAACACATTGAAGCCTTTGAAGGCACAGGCTCTTCAAACTGCATTTTTTTTACACATACAGTAACACACACAGGCATAATACAGCCACACTCTGACAGAGAGGAAAGCTCCCTGTTCCTTAATGAGGCTATTTAGACACAACATCCCCATGGGAACAGAAAAAATGCACAGAAATCTTCAGTAACTTCCTGTTAGACATCCATACCATACACACTCATATAGTACTGTAAGTACAGTCATAGTTTGAAACACAACTCATGGCTGTCAACGATGGCATAGCCAACACAACAATTTGGCAGCCATGTCCAAATCATTTCCCTTGGCCCTATTCATATTCTGGCTGGTGCACATCATTTTAATTTAGCACAGACTGAAAACCCCAGCTGCAGGCTAACAGCCCAGGAAAATGTATAACCCTGCTACTGATATCTGCATCAAATTAGAGCACTTTGGGCCTAAGTCAGCACCACTTTGACAGCTGAGTGCAGGCACTTCTTAAAGTACTTGGACACTGTTTTGTCCACCAGTAGACATTTTTCTAGAGTGAAAACACACTGATTTTTCTTGCAAATGTGCTCAGTATGAAAGTGTGTGCCAGTAAATTAGGTTTGATCTGTTGTACTCACCCAGCAGTGAAGACATAAGGATGATGTTCATTCTGTCGAGAATCAAATGTCCAACATTAGACGTGCAACTTCTCTGTTGGGAGGGAAAATAACAATACTTACAATACTAGCAATACTTAAATAAAATTTACACCATTTAAAGTGTTTATTTTATCAGTCCGGTATTATTTTTCCAGACCATGTTTTTGTTTTAGATGCTATGAGACAGAGGTTAGTAGTATCTCTTAGGAAGAGTTTCGACTTACTATCACTGCAAATCACAGACAGAGATGGGCATCTTGGCGGAGATATTTCCTTCCTGTGTCAACTAGTTAACAGGCGGAGCCATCAGACAATAGAATCTAGGGGAGAGAAAGGCAAGACGATGAGGATTTCAAACCACAATACAACCAATTTACTATCAACAAACAGATTCACATTCTTTGTAAAAAATATCTGCTTCTCTGATATCATTGTGAGCAGCTGCTCATATGCAACCTCCCAAACCTGCTGCAAATGTAAAAGTATATTTAAAAATTTCTTAATTAGTTTAGTCCCAAATGTGAACATCCTGACATTTCTGAATTTTCATGTTTATGAATGTAATTCTACCATGTAATTCTAAATAGACTACTCTACAGGTTGTTGGTTGTCTTTCTTTCTTTTCAGCACCTTCTGACATTGATGTTTATTTTTTCTTTGGGGAGCATTTCATTCTGTTCAGTATGATCCAATCAGTTACAATCACATAACATTCTGAGAAATCAGACGAAGGGAATCAAAACCCCCAGCCAATTTTTAAGCTACGCCAGCAGGACAGTCCACCGCTTTGGCCCAGACTGAATCTGAACAAATATGGCATAGATTGCCACAGAGACATTAATGGTACCCAGAAAATGAATCCAAATGACTTTAGTTATTCCCTGATATTTTATCTAACATCACTAGCAGATCAAGGTTTTCATTCATCCTGTGAAATATCTAAAAATCTATGGGATGGACTGGTACAAAATTTCATACAATCATGGTCCTTGAGATTCAATCTTAATAAAACACCACCAGCAGGAAGACATTTATGGTTTGGGGTAAAATGTCCTGACAACTATTGGATGGATTGTTACACACATTCAGGTTCCCTTCAAGATTAATTGTAATAACTTTGGAGATCCTTTCAGTTTAAATTAGTTAATGTGGGATAGTTACTGTCTGGGTGCCTGTATCAAAGCTGGGCTAATGGCACCACTACAAGAGGCTCTGGCATGTTCCATTGGGGGAGTCTCAATACATAGCTGCAACTAAGCTGTTTATCACAATTAACATTAATGTTTGTCAGCCATGTGTACCTTATTAAGCTCATATTAAGGCAAAGTCGGAGAACAAGCAAGACTGGCAAAAGGCTCCTGGCTCCTAATTGTAGCAATATTGCTCAGGTGGAAGATAGAGAGATAGGAGATATCTTGGTCAAAGATAACTGTGAAATTCCTCATTGTGGTACTTAAGGCCAATGCTATGTCATCTAGGGTAGCAATATGATTAGATAACATGTCTCTAAGGTTATGAGCCCCAAATGGACTTGAAATTTGACTAATTGATGTGTTTCATAGATAAATATAGCTGGGTGTCATCAGCGTTGCAATGGATATTTAGTGTTTCCCATAATACTGCATGTAAGGGAGACTTCTGTCCAAGCACAGAACCCTGTGGAACTCCATAACAAATTTTTGTTTGCGTGGAAGACTTATCGTTAACATGAACAAATTGGAATCTATCTGATAGGTAAGATTTAAACCAGTTTAGTGCTGTTCCTTTAATCCCAATGACATGTTCCAGTCTGTGTAATAAAATGTTGTGATCTATAGTATCTATCTATAGTATTGTCCCTCTGGTGATTGTTTATTAGGTTTGAGAGGTGTTGTTTTGTGTATTACGTCACAGTGACACACATGAAAGCCAGGGGGAACAACAACCCACAGGTGACCAAGTACCAACGACTTGAGGACTCCACAGGGTTTATAAACCGACTACCCCAACCAGTCAGTCAGAACTGATGAAGTATTCTGGATAGGAGGCGAAACGTCTTCAATAACATAAAACAAGTCCAGTTGCCACTGAACCACATTTTTTTGGGATAACAATGACCTGGACAACTAAGAATCTTCACAGTTATTGTGAACTGACATTAATACATAACTTGCGAACTACAGCGAATGCTAGCATAAGACTATTTACTGTAGCTTTAATGATTATGGTTCCTTCAATATCTCTGTCACCAGTTGACATCTTATGGTTTATGATATAGGTCTAGTTTGTATATATATATATATTTGTTGTTTCTATATTTATGAATCAAAATTTGATAAAGTTTGCAATATTTTTGATATTATTTGATGTAAAAGATTTGGGTTCCTCAACATAAAATTGCAAAGATTTTGAATATATTATCATCTACAGTTCATAATATCATGAAAAGATTCAGAGAATCTAAAGAAATCAATGTGCACAAAGGACAAAGCTGAAACACAATACTGGATGTCTGTGATCTTCGGACCCTCAGAAAGGCACTGCATTAAAAACAGACATGATTCTGTGATGGACATCACTGCAGGGGTCAGGAATACTTCCAAAAATCACTGTCTGTGAACACAGGTCACCATGCCATCCAAAATGCAAGTTAAAGCTGCATCATGCAAAGAAGAAGCCATATATGAACATAATCCAGAAACACCAGTCTTCTGTGGGCCAAAGCTCATTTAAAATTATATGTGGCAAATTTGACATTCTTTTTGAAAATTGCATCTTCTGGACTAAAGAAAAGAGCCTGTTCCAGCCTGTTATCAGTGCTCAATTGAAAACCCTGCATCTCTGATGGTGTAGGGGAGCATTAGTGCCTACGGAATGGGCAGCTTGCTCATCTGTAAAGGCGCCATCAATACTGGAAGACATATCCAGGTGTTAGGAATACGCTCTCAACCCCATGGCATCTTCAGTCCCAACTGATGTTGCTGCAAAATTACTGTATTTTTTCTTAAAATTGTACATTTTCTCAGTTTAAACATTTCATATATTTTTTTGTTCTATTGTGAATAAAAAAAGGGTTTGAGAGATTTGCAAATCATTGTGTTTTTATGTAAATTTTACAGTGTCCCAACTTTTTTGGAATTGGGGTTTATAAGATACTAAGGCATAATTATGAGATCTGGTCTCTATTTTTCTTTCTTTGGTCAATGCAATGTGCTTCTGTGATGATGGAGCAACATGTGAAAGAGTAAATACCTTAATCCCAACTGAGGATTCAATAACTGCTTTTTTTCTGCAAAAGGTGATAGAAATCAAGAATTTGTAACAGATTACATTGTTGATTGTGTTTATGATCAAAACGTAGATATCCTGACTGTATTCACACAAGCTTTTTTTTTTTTTTCAAAGTTCATGTTACATTCCTTTGTGAAACTTGTTTGGTTAACTGGTTAAAATGTTTTTATGTTCTTTTATATGCTTTGAAATTTGGGATAAATTAAGGAAACCAACACTTTTCAGTGTTTTTCCATATATTAAAGGTGCTGTGCACATTTTTTGTAAATAAGTGCTAATATTCAGTGTAATTCAGCTCATATGTGTGAAAAAAACTGAATGTATTTGCGTCCTCATTAACATTTGAAAGCTAATTTTAAAAAATTAATTTAAAAATTTTTTTTTGACATGCATTTTTACTTCTTTACCTGTTTTCTTTCTTGACTTAAAGACAGAATCAAGTGACTGGAAACAAAGGGAAAGAAGAAGATTGCCAGACTGGGGCAGAAATATTAACAGTATGCCCCCTTAAGGGACAGATCCCAGGCATCCCTCAAGGACAGACAAGAAAGTCGAGTGGGTGGAGGGGCTCCAGTGGCCAGATCATGTGGGTGGAAATGTCCTAGGGTAGGTAAGCCAGTGGCTTGAGCACAGCAGGGTAACCCAGCAACTGGATCCTGGAACTGGAGAAAAGGGCTGCAACTACTTTGAGTAGGCAACCCAGTGTCCCCTCATTAGAGAGCCAGGCACCAAGGTGGTCAGATGGCCAATGGCAGTGAAAGTGACAGAGCTGGTTGGGAGATCAGTAATGGTGCACGAGGCAGAGCTGCTTGGGAGGGCGACAACAGTGCTGCCACTAGTCTGCCACACCAGGTGACTTAGGAAGCACCATCCTAAGTCAGATGTCTACCAGGAAATGTTAACTATGTGCAAGAAACAAACTGGGGCTATGCTTAGCTTGTTAGGCTTCGGGAGTTCGGCACATATTGAATAAACCTTGCAGTCTTGCTTATTTTGTCTTATGTACATGAGATGCACAGTGGGACTACTATGCTTTTGATAGCATAGCAACAGAGCATCATAGAGGTGTAGTGGTTAGCACAGACGCCTCACAGCTAGAAGGACCTGGGTTATGCGACATGCCTTTCTGTGTGGAGTTTCTCACCAGGCCAGCATGGGTTTTCTCTGGGTACCCTGGCTTCTTCTCACAGTCCAAAGACATGCTTTTAAGTTAATTGGTAACTACAAATTTTCCATAGGTGTAAATAGTTGTCTGTCCTTCTCTTGCCTGATGACAGATTGGCTCTAGCATCCTTTGCGACCCCTAACAGGAAAAGCGGTCAAGATAATGGATGGAGGGAATACATTTAATTATCTTTGTCTAGAGCAACCAGCAGTACAAGCCTCAGAAATAGATAGCAGCAGATATTGCTCTTGATAATCTTGAGTGGTAAATTATTTTAAAAATATATACTGTGGTAAAACTGCACTTCTATTTCAGGTTTTCGCTGTACACAACTTTTGCAGCCGAACTATGACAATTTGAAACTTGCCCGAGCGTTCTCAGGTAACTACAGCCTGCCTTATTATCTCTCAGTGATCCCCGCCTCTTCTTCCTCATCCTTCCCTCCACCTCTCTGTCCCTCCCTCCACCTCCCGTCGCGCGCACATCCAGCCTCTCAACATCCACAGGGATCCTTCGAGGAAGCGTTTGGGGCTGTCGGATGCTCTGCTGGAATGCCTGGGAGAGAGACCATCCTTTCTGTCCATTTTTGAGAGAGCCAGTGGGGAGGAGGTGGAGGAGAGCAGGAGGAGGAGGAGGAGGAGGGGTGGCGACAGGAGAGAGGAACAGACATGGCTTCTAAAGAGATCACAGCCTCTGGTTTCGTCAGTGTGAGCAAGGATATCACAGGTGGGTAGAGGCTACCGCTTGGTTTTTTAGCTGTTGTTGCGGACTGTAACCGTGGTCGTTCCCGGCGTGTGTGCGTTCAGGCTTAGGATGTTTTTCCTTCGCGCATCTGGCGAAGGCAGCGACCGAACAGACGCATTGGATGATTGTCATGAGCTACACCTTAGTATTTTGTCCTGAAGCTTTGCGGGGAGGCTTTGTCCCTGTCAGTGCACGACAAGTAGTTAATGTGCAGATTAATTATTTAAAGTGCAAGGAAATATACATTGCTTTATATCTGCCCCTCGGGGATGATCAGGTAATAAAAACCCCAGCCTTAGGCCAGAGAGGCAAAGGGGCGTTGTGGAAATAATGGTGTGTACTCGTGGGTCTGATAGCGTTTTGTTCCCTGCACGTTTTTACCAACACACCTATGTTACAGTATGAGTAAACCGGAACCCTTGGGTATTTTATCTTTGTTTTCTGCAGCCTAACCAGCCACAGTGCTACAGTGATTGAGCGCATGCACGCTGAAGTGCGCGTGCGTGCGAAAAGTGAAGAGCGACAGGCTGGTAAAGACAGATGTATCATGCCAACAAAAAGGCACGGACTAGAGTGCACTAATATTTATTCTTTTTCTCTCAAACAGCAACAGCTTACACGTGTCAAAGTCACAGCCTTGAAATAAAAATGTGCACAAGCTCAACACACGCGGGCAAACACACACCCACTGCACACATGCTCAGGGTACCAGGGACTCTGCTGCTGTGTTAATTACTCCTAATAGCTCTATCAGGCGCACTGTGATGACTAATCCAGTGGAATCCCTGCTTCTTCCTTCAGTCACCTGCCAGGCATCTGCATCGCCTCCTACCCTGCCTGCAGTGACTGACAGAAGGAGCACTGGGGCCACCATGGCCCTTGTGGCCCCTGGCCTGCACTGCCTGTACAAGGTCAACTTAATGGGTTTTAGGTTGATATCGCTTCACTGGATGTACTAAGATTATTGTCATGTACTATATAATTGGTGCTCAGAAAGAAAACCCAGCCTTTTAACATACAGTACCAATTTTCCCTGAGCCCACTTCAAATCCACCACTTAATTAAAAATAACAGTACTACAATATAAAAATACTCAATTACATCCCAAAATCCTGCATTCAGAAACTTAAGCCAACTTTTCTGTAAATGTAAATGTAATGTAAAAAATGTGCAAATGCCGTATCATTTATCAGTCAATTACAGTTTAGGCAGCCTTTTCATGATCTAGCTGGTTACAGTGAACTTACATTTTTTAATATACTTTAAGCTATTAACCGTATAAACGTTCATGTGACATGTACTGGTGTGGCTATGTCAACTGTGCCAAATCCCACCATCCCAGCTTTAGTATTGATTTGCTCATAAACTTGTCGGGATGCTGTGCAGCCACAGTAATAGAGAGGCTGAATCACGTACAATTCCTGCCAGCTACTGTATGCTTCTGTGATGGTGTGTTGTGCTGCATGTTCTCACCCCATGAGTAAGACAGTTCCTCTGACACAGCATGCAGGTTCTTTGCTCTATACAGGTCATGGGTCGCAGCACTGATAGAGATGTTGTTTGACAGGAACAGTTCTGAGTGAATCATAGACAGTGTTGCTTGGATGTGTCATGTTGCTTGTGTGAGGAGGAAATGACACTGAAGCATATTGTGAAAAATTTTAATGATACCACTAGATACAGTAGCTTTGTAATAGCATTGTGGTGATCTCAGACGGAAGATATTACAACGTTCTGAGTCAATCAGTAATTAATCCATGAAAGTAACTTCCCACTAAAAGCTGTTGTGTTTTGAAGCACTACCAAAACCCTTTTAGTCTTTTTACTTTGGTGTTGCATGCAAATTTGTGATTTTGCCTTTGAGAGGTTTGTAACTCATTTCTAAGCATCAGGATACACACAGACACAGTTCATTGCATTATTTTATCCTCTGAAATGCCAGGACAGGTCTGTTCAAATGAAAGGTTGTCGTATCCCTCAGTTATTAGATGATATGTGAATACAGGCCCGTCTACCTAAAGGTCAAGCTGGTAAACTGCCCAGTTTGATTTGAAGTTGATGAATCAAAATGGCCATTCTAGTTTTTTTGCATGTTCTACATTATTTACTTTAAATTTTGTGTACCTTTGTTTCAGACGTAATAATTAATTTATCATGTTTTTTTCTTAATCTTTGTAGCCTATTACAATACTGTAGGAAAACCAATGAGCAGAGACAGGTGACCTTCTTAAGTACTCCTGCACAGTGAGCATCATGCCAGACTTTATGTCAGTCAAAGTGATGTTATTGTTGTATCACAGTGCAGTGCATACTTCTTAAATCAGTGTAGACTTACTGTACATTTGCATTACTATGAGGCAGTAGCATAATGTAGCATTACAGCAATAAATGCAGGCGTGATTTTTATCTGTGATGGATCACCTCAATAGTAGATTTTCTTATCCTGTGCTGAAATGAGTAAAACCTGTGGCTGCCAGGGGAAAAAGAGAAGCCATTCAAAACTTTAAACGGCATGCTTTGAAAATGTGTCAGCAATGATGGCATTTTTATTCAATGCTACGAAATGAGAAAAAAATGCTGTTTTGTTCCTTTAAAAGACAGTCAAATAATGCCCAGTTGTGTGCATTTTAACAGCATTATTTATCTCTATCATCCACAGAAAGTATCAGAAAGATAATTGAAAAGTCATCTATCAAGTTTGTTCGTAGCATCAAGCTTGACAACAAAAATGGCAAACCAGAGGACAGAATACTGGTAAGTTGCTGATTTCAGTCCATTCACTGAGGGCTGCACTGTTTTAATAGACCTCTGTTACAGTAATGCTGATGTAAGAGAACACATTTATCCTGCTGCATAAGCAGTCTGGTGCATGCATCATGTATGTACAGTGTCTTTGATGTTAACCTCCACTGCAGTGTTAATGGATCTCTTCCACAGTGTTAATATCCATGACAGCAAAGGAAGAAACTCTCCATAATTTAATACTGAGAGCATAAGTCTTGCTTCTATGGTCATTTAATAACTGCATTACAACTGCTCCCCCTGTTCTGCGATTGCTTTTGGCGGCTTTGCAGAGTGAATATTGGATAGAAAGCATCTGTGGGAGCGGCTGTGGATTCCACTGTGTCTGTGAGCCCCACTGTGGACACAGTGGGGGGCTCAGCAGCTCCCCCCCTTTGATTCTGGGGTGCTTTCATCAGAGAATATGGGACAGAGAAATACAATCTCTGTTTGCATGAGTGAAGCTAAGCCAGCTATCTGGATACAATCTGGGGCATTAAGTTCTGACACTATGGACCAGAACATGAAGTGGACATGGGATAAATGCCCTTCTTTGCACAATGCAGCAGATTTTTATGTGTGCAGGAAGGCACACACCTCATGCTTGCTGGAGCTCAGCCACATGGGTAACACACACACATACAGCACAGACATTTTATTGATTGAGTCCTCCTTTATGTGCAGCAGCTGAACCACATGTCTGTATAAGCAAGCTCTTATACAATTCCCATTCCAACTGCAGTAGAGTCAGTGTAGTTTTATACTGCTTAAAGACTAGTGACTCCCGTTGCCTCTCCTGCAATCCCCCAATGAACCAGTGAGCTTTCATCCCCAGCCGAGCAGGCTTCTTTGCCTTGGCAGGGCAACGCTTTCCCTCAATAGCTGCTTTAATGATTCATCTTGTGGTGAGGATGGGCAGTTAGGAATTATTTCTGCATGTACAGCCTTTGATATTCAGACACTTTGATATGTCTATCTGCCAGAAACATCATTCTCTCTTTCCAATCCATGTCTCATTTACTACTTCCTCTTAAAAGCTCAATTGGTAAGCTAGAGTTCTTGCTCCTGCTGGGTGCACATAAAAGATGGAAAAATAGTTTGATCAAATGGACTGGGTTAGTGTATGGGTGGAAAAGAGAGCTCAAATGTGTTGTGTTTTATGTGTGTCTGTATTTCACAGAAAGACCAGGGCTGAAGTTAGGAGGATAAGATTGCGATTGGAAGTTTTGCACTTCAGTCACGTGAACTTTATTCGTTATCTATACCACTTACCTTCTGAAGGGTTGCAGGGGGCTGGAGCTGATCCAAGCTGTCACTTGTACAACCTAGAGAGATCACCAGTCTGTCATAGGGCGACAAGTAGACACAGACAATCATTCACACCTACAGGACATTTTGAGTCACCAATTAACCTAGCCTGCATGTATTTAGAGTGTGTGAGGCAACCGGAGTACCTGGAGGAAACCCACACAGGCATGGGGGAGAACAAACAAATTCCCCAAAAGAAAAGCCACAGCTAGCCGGCATTTTTAAAACTTACGACCTTGTAGGCAGCAGTGCTAACCACTTCTCCACTGTCTGCCTGTAACATTACCTTATTTTGAAGATTTGAATATCTGTCTTGTTCCAGCACTCTTGCATAATTATCTGCCAAAATAAGCATGATGTGTGTGTGGTTTCTCTTTGATGTGTAATACTTTGAGAAGTCCCTCTCTCTCTTCTGCAGCATCAGCATGATTTACTCCTGTTTACTCGTACGCTGTCTCTTAACTACCACCCGTAACCCCGACTCATCACCGTAATGTGATACAATCTGGTCTTTTTAATCAGCTCCTTCAGACAGTCTTTGAAATGAAACGCAGCTCTTCCCTCTCTCTCTCTCTCTCTCTCTCTCTCTCTCTCTCTCTCTCTCTCTCGTCTGTCTCTCCATCTCACACGCATACTTTGAGTGACTACATTTCAGACACGTCACTTGCCGAGTGGGTGTAAGAGGCTGTCTGTGTGGGGTTCTCACAAGCCTGTGTCAAGCTCTGCTCTCCAAAAAACATAACAGTGGAGTGGGAGAGCTATAATTTAATTACTGCTTTTTGCTAGGGAGAAAGACACATGGGGGTGGGGGCTTTGTCCTCAGGGAGTGTTTTAGCAGGGCCATCAGAGAGAATAGAGTAAATGATTGGGAGCGACGGAGCAGAAGAAGAGAAGAAAAAGAGCAGAGGGCGGTACTCAGGGGCTGGTGGAGAGCAGCAAAATGCCAAAGAATCACTACTCTTTGTTTGCTTTGCTGGAGTGATAGACCTATGTTTTTTTAGGGTGTGTTTGCAATAAACAAGTTACGACTCATGAAAAAGAATCAGGGACGGACAGAGATTCACCCAACACAAATTTGTCCGTGCTGAGAAGATGTGGCTACAAATGCTATGTGTTCTCATTCAGAGTGAAATGCACAAATAAGATCTGAGTTTGCTCCCAAATTGCCAGTAACGTCCAAACCCCCATCAACTTTGTATTGCAACATGATCCTACGCACAGCAACTTAGCCATGATACTGTGGCAGAGATGCTAATTTGGCATCCTGACCCAGCATTACCAACATTTCTGTCTCTGGAACAGATCCTGTGACTGTTAATATATAAAAAAGTCATATTTTACTTCATAAAATGGGTGATTCTTCCCTTTATACTCTCATATTAAAGGTGGGGAAATGCCGAATGACCAAAAATTATGAATCTGTTCCCAAAAGCAACACTGTATGTCTAAAATTTAAAAAATGAGCCATGAGCTTTAATGTTTACCAGCAGTAGATGTAATGTAATGCTAATGAAATTACATCTTGTATTTGTGAGAATGTGATTAAAACATTGCAACATGCTGTCATTTCTCAGTCTGTATCACAGTATGTTAATTTATTAATGTTGGGCAACGTGTCTCTGACATACAGGGCTTTTAGCTCGATCAATACATGAATATGGAAAGGACTCCACATTACCCTCTTATCATTACCATGGAAACTCCTGGGACTATTTTCTCCCCATGGGGAGTGTGACTGTGCAGTGAACTTTTCTGCAATCTTGATTCAATTTGCTTTATTCCCTTTTTTTAGGTCCTCACAACATGGCGTCTCTATTTCCTAGTGCCAAAGATTCCCACTAAGGTACTTCTTACCGCTCTCCTCAGTTAATGTACAGTATGATGCTTTTCTGTCACAGTGCCAGCTCAGATCTGTATTTTGTTAAATGTATCTATAACAACAGGTTGAATCCACGTTCAACTTCTTGGAGATTCAAGCTTTGAATTCCCACCCTGAAAACCAGGTAAATGTACACATTAATCCTGAGCGTTTGTGCTTGTGTGGCCGCGAGTGCTTTCAAGTGTTATGTACAGCAGTGTCAGGAAGGGTAGAATGTTTTTGGGGTATAAAAAGTATAAATGTTGACTTTTATTTTTTACAACATTGAATCATGGTCGATTTAATTTGTTTTGTTTTTTTTACATGTCATGTCATAGTGAAAATGGATCTCTATAAAGTAATCGAAATTAAATAAAAGTACAAAACAGAAAATAAGTGATTACATAAGGATCCATCGCCTACAAGTCCGTATTTAGTACATGTGGCACCTGTGGCGGCAATTACAGCATCAAGCCCATCAAGCACAGCTTTGCACATCTGGACACTGTGGTTTTCCCCACCCGTCTTTGCAGAGCTGCTCATGCTCTGTCAGACTCTAAGCAAACAAGTACAGTCACAAATTCTCAACTGGATTAGAGGTCTGGGTTCTGACTTGGCTGTATGGCTGTAGGTTATCAGTTTTCTGTTATCAGTTTTTTTATCTTGTGCATCCATCCATCTTCATCCGCTTATCCGAGGTCGGGTTGCGGGGGCAGCAGCTTCAGCAGGGATACCCAGACTTTCCTCTCCCCAGCCACTTCTTCCAGCTCCTCGGGGGGGGTCCCAAGGCGTTCCCAGGCCAGCCGAGAGACATAGTCCCTCCAGCGTGTCCTGGGTCTTCCCCGGGGTCT
>JAUMHL010000021.1:6616997-6628260 GCA_032362345.1 Sandelia bainsii | reverse complement strand
AATATTATGTACTGTAGATAGTGAAAGACATAGATTGACAATTCTCTCAGGAAGTCTGTCTCAAAGTGGGGAGGCACAACCCATCTTTAGCTGCAATGGCTGAACCCTCGGTCACTGCTTATTTTATATCCAATCATGATACCCTCACAAGTTACCTATTAACCTGATCATTCTTAAATAATAATAAAGTGTTAAAGTGTTACTTGATTTTTTTTATTTTGTAAATATTTTGTTGCTTATATTTAGAAAATATAGTTACGTTTGTCCGTGAAAAAAATGAAAATCTTTTCTTTGTACTTTTGTCAAATAAATAAATCTTTAATAAATCTAAACCTTAGGGAAAATGGGGTTTGTAATGTACACACTTATGAAGTGGCTGTTACAATGTGGGTTTATTCAGTTGTATTAATCTTAGTTCTGTTCCTGTTTATCCTCCCTGTTTTAATGATGGACACTGCTGTTTTAGACTTTAAGGTGAAGTAAACATTTACTTGTGTAAGTAAAAAAAATGCTAAGCTATCAAGTAGCAGATGTTTTTCCCTACCACTGAGCAGAGCTGCTGCAGATCATAAGCAAAGCAAACCTCACTGTTCAACAAAGCTTCAGACTGCTTGCAGAGACATAAAAAGACCTCCATAAATTTGCCTCACTCTGGAAAAATAGAACATTTCCCTAAAGACTGAACCTAAAATGACTCTGATTCATGTCTGTGCACATGGTTTCCCCCTCGTCTCTCGCTGTCTTTCCAGCTAAGAGCTGCAGGAGCTGCTGTAATTCAGGAACTCTTCCCCCGAGTCTCGTCTATCGCCACTCTGGATATCTCAGACAACGGTACAGTGGCACACTACAACACATCCTACTATGACCTTGACTTTTTGTCCTTGGGCAGTCTAGGTTTGAGTGGGCTGTTAATGGATCAAGTCATGTCAAGCTGTGTTTCCGTGTGCATGTGTGTGTTGACAGGTCTTGATGCAGACTTGCTCACGGTGCTGCCAGCCCTCTCCAGACACCCCTCACTCAAACACCTACATCTGGGCAAGAACTTCAACATCAAAAACAGGTGCTGTTGGTGCTTTTTTGTCACGCTTTACTGAGGCTATTTGTGAGTGCATGCGAACACAAGCGCACGTGCACTGCATGTGCCAGCTTGAATATACGTGTCTGGGATTTTACTTCCATTTTCATAAGCGGTTTCCGCTCCTCGGGCAGGCAGCTTGCTAGCAGCAGGAAATTACTCATGCCAGCTCATCTAACCTCATCTGTATGTTTGTCTCCCTGGTTTGTGTCTGCAGGGTTCTGGACGAAGTCCTGCAGAGGATAGTTCAACTCATACAAGAGGAGGAATGTGTGAGTGTTAACAGAACGGTTTGATGGCACTGGTTTTACTCTATAACAAGTCATTCAAATAAAATATCAGATATTTTGGCAGGGTAAAAAAGAACACAATGAAATTACATTAAGTACACTTGCAATTGATATTCTGGCTTCATGGACACATTATTTTTGCATTATGTTTCACTGCAGATGTGTGACTACATCATCAATTATTACTGTTTCTCTGGTACCCTTGTGGGCATAGTGTCTATATCACTACACACGCATAGTAAATAATTCATACATACAACATGTTAAGTCAAGATGAGAAGCAGTCACATCACTCTGCCTTAAATTTCACTTTTTTCTCTTGGCTTCCTCCTCTTCTCTTTACATGTACATCACTCAATTTTCCGTTTTTTTTTTTTTTCTTTTTTTTTCACAGCCTCGTTCATTTCTGAACACCACAAAGACACTTTAACACACATGTATCTTCCTCCCCAGGCTCTGCAGTCCCTTTCCCTGATGGACTCGCGCCTGCGCTCTCGAGGCACTGTGCTGGTCAATGCCCTGGGCAGCAACACCTGCCTAAGAAAAGTGGACCTGAGCGGGAACAACATGGATGATATTGGTGCCAAGATGCTGAGCAAAGCCCTCCAGATCAACACCACGCTCAGGTGAAGGAAAGAATTTCAACAGGGTGGATATTCCTCTGTGTTGAACAGTATAGGTTGTGATCTATATGGAGGTTAGTATTCAGTGCAACTCACAAATGTGCCCTGCAGGAGTGTGACATGGGATCGCAACAACACCTCCGCAACAGGATTTCTGGATGTGGCCCGAGCACTTGAACAGTAAGAGCACGAAAACATCATCAACACGTATTTTGTTTAAATACTGTGTAGCCTACTAGAATCTACTCAGTAAATAAGAAGACGCCTTATACATCTGCTGCAACAACTGTACTGATTTTGTGTCCTTCTGTTTTAGAACGTATAACAACGTTGAAATTTGTAACGTCAGCCAATCAAATTGTTGCTTTGCACTTTGCTATCTTAAATGGTCCAGACTTACCTTTAGGCTAAGGATGACATGGTTACAAAGCTCAAAGTATTACTCATGCGTTGCATGATATAGGGGGATATTTTGGGATGAGTTCTGTCCAATGGGGATATTAACTCTTAACTAACCCTTAAATCTGTAACCCACTTTATAATCTCTTTTTAGTCTCCTACAATAACGCGACCCTTCCTCTGTTCTTTCCTCCTCTTCCTCCTTTCCCTTTCTCAGTAATTTCACTTTACAGTACATGCCTCTTCCCCTAAGTGATATCAGCCAAGCGTACCGCAGCGCCCCTGAAAGGACAGAGCAGGCATTGACCAAGGTTGGCAACAGAGACCAGTTACTGTCACAGTCACTGTCAAAAAGAAAAATCATGTCACATTTCAACCAAACCTGGAAGATTTGATGACATCTTTGTCATCAACATATTTGATATTTTTGCACCTTTAAAACCAACTTTATTCCTCAAACCATTTTAAGATTAAGATTATCTTACTGTGGTTCCACTATATGTGCATGGATGGGCTAAGATCACTTCCGTAAACTCACTGCACAGTAAACAGTCAGAAACCTTAGCTTGCTGCCCTTTGTGACTCTTGTTACTGAGAGACAGTAAATTTACGAAAGTAAACTTTGATCTATTTGCTGCTGCTGTAGGCAAATGTTACATCATCCATATAAGATATGAAAACAACATCAGAATTGTAGCATTGCACAGAGAGGAGATTCATATATTAGATTTTAGGTAAAGACCCTTTACTTTGATGCTGTTGCAAAAAATAAAAACAAAAAAACTCCAGTTGCCTACACATTTCTCTACTGAAGCGCTGCAGTCATTACTGTAATTGTTGCTTTCAGGATGGTGGCAGCTTTACATAATGAGAAGAGGTTTGCAGTTAGTGGATATACAACACAATTTAGTCCAAATCAATATTTTTTTTGTTAATTCTTTGGTGTTTTTTGGTGTTTGATCACTAATTGTACCTCAAACTTTACAGAGAGCATTCATGGTCACGATAAATAGAAATTAATAAAAACAATAAAAAGGTTGTTTTTTTTTTAATGATTTTAGCCTAGTTGTTAATCTGTCCTTTTAAATGTCTGGGAGGTACCTCCTAAGCATAAAATGGATTAGTCTTGGATGGATTAATCTCAAGATGCTCTTGGAAAAAGGGTCCCAGAAATGTAACATTTAAAATAATACAACAGCCACCTCTCTGCATCTTTCTCCTCTGCTTCATTGCATTTTCTTTCCTTTGCAAAAATCTACCTCACCATGACCTCATCTTCTGTCTTTGTCCTCCTGTTTTTGTGGCCAGTTTATATAAATGACACTCCTCTTCCTCTCTGCTGCACAGATCCAGCGTGCTCTGGTGAGAAACAACCAGACCCAGCGTTTCTCCCAGAGACAGGCTCTGCGGCTGCACCAAGGCCTGGTCACAAGCACTGCCGAACAGGTAGCGCTCATCTGTGTGTGGTTGCCACTGCATACGTTTGTGAGTGTTTTATTTGTGTTTAGCTGGTAACACTCCCTCGCCTGTCTGTTTCCAAGGTGATGGAGCGCCTCTGTGTGCGTGTCCAGCAGCAGGTGTGCATGTTACGAGGCATCGGAGAGATGGAGGAAATTCAAGCTGCTAAGCAAGTGCTAAAAGAGGCCAGGAACTCCCGCGCTGTGAGTTATGTGAAATATATGAGCATAGCATTTGCATTACCATCACTACTTGTTTTCATTGTTACCCTGCCACTGAATATAAATGAATCCTATCTTTCTGTTGCTTCAAGCTCTACCCTTCACTGTGTGAGCTGGCTCATGTGCTGTCTGTGGATGGGCCGGTGCGGCAGAGACTGGATTCTCTGGCAGGTGAACTTGCCAAAGCTGCAGACAAGGAGCTTCAGGTAGATCTAAGAGCTTCTTTTAACAACGTGATCCCCAACAAATGGGTGAGTTACTTATACCCGGTGTCCATTGCAGGTGATTGTCGACTCAATGGTGTCCCTCTGTCGCGAGCTGTGCCCTTTATCTTCTTCTGCAGCAGAGAGATTGAGTCCTCCGCTCTCATCCGTTGCAGAGCGTGTGTCCATCCCTCGCTCTGCCATTAGGACTGCCCTCATGGAAAGAGCAGCACAGGACATTCACCGAGCCTTAGAGTAAGAGAGGGATGTGGAGGAGGAAATAGGGAGAGCATCAGTTAAGGGTTGCAGTAATACAGTGCTTTAAAAAAGTTCCTGTTTTTTTATTTTTTTGTATATTTGTCACACTTAAATGATTAAGATCATCAAACATATTTTATTATTACACAAAGGTAACCCAAGTAAATACAAAATGCTATTTTTAAATGATGATTTCATTTATTAAGGGAAAAAAGCTGTCCAAACCTGCCTGGCCCTATGTAAAAAAGTAATTCCCTAATAACTGGTAACAACTGCTAATAACTAGTAACTAATAACTAAAAGTAAAAACCTAATAACTGGTTGTGCGGCAACAACTGCAATCAAGCGTTTGCGATAACAGGCAATGAGTCTTTCACATCCCTGTGGAGGAATTCTGGTCCAGTCTTCTTTGCAGAATTGTTTTAATTCAGCAACATTGGAGGGTTTTCGAACATGAATAGGATGTTTATGTTATGTCATGCCACAGCATCTCAGTCAAATTTAACTAATTGACTAGGCCACTCCAAAACATTATTTTTTGTTTTTTTGAGCCATTCAGACGTGGAGTTGCTGGTGTGTTTTGGATCATTGTCCTGCTGCATAACCCAAGTGGGCTTGAGGTCACAAGCTGATGGCTGGACATTGTCCTTGTGGATTTTTTGGTAGAGCACAGAATCCATGGTTCTGTCAATTATGGTAAGTCGCCAGGTCCTGAATCTGCAAAGCAGCTCCAGACCATCACACTACCACCGCCATGTTTGATTGGTATGATGTTCTTTTTATGAAATGCTGTGTAAGTTTTACGCCAGATGTAACAGGACCCACACCTTCCAAACTGTTCCACTTTTGTCTCATCAGTCCATAGAATAATTGCCCAAAAGGCAAGTGCGGCCTGCAGTTCATCAGATGTTGTTCTTGGTTCTTTTATGACCTCCTGAATGAGTTGTCGTGCTCTTGGAGTAACTTTGGTAGGCCTGGGAAGATTTTTTACATAGGGCCAGGCAAGTTAGGGCAAATTTTATCGCCTAATAAATAAAATCATCATTTAAAAACTGACTTTTGTATTCACTTGGGTTATCTTTGTGTAATATTCAAATTTGTTTGATGATCTGAATAATTTAAGTTTGACAAATATGCAAAAAAATGAAAAATCAGGAAGGGGGCAAATACTTTTTCACAGCACTGTAGGTCTGAATTTGATAAGCAGAATATTGATTTGCTCTCACTTTTACCAAACCTCTTCCCGTCTGTCTCTCCACTTCCTCTAACCTAATCTTCTGCAGAGAAGTGAAGCTGTCGGTGGTTTCGTATCTCACCAACTCAATCGTAGACCAAATCTTGCAGGAGCTCTATGCCACCCATAAGACCCTGGTAAATACAAAGCACTTATGTGTAAATGTTACTGTGTATGTAAGATATAGTAAAGTGAGAAGTGTTTGTTAAGGTTTTAAGAGCTCTGTCTCTGTTTCAGACCCGACAGGTGTCTCACATTAAACACTGGGAGGGGACGTGTGAAGACGGGACAGGCTGGAGGTTTAACAGACACAGAGACTCTCTGGACATCACAGATGAGGAGCTTGGTACCAGTATTGTGAGTGTGTATATACGTACACATAGTTTGAATTGTCTGTTTTCAGCTTCTAAGTTCAAATCAGCATCAGTCCTATTTCCATCTTCATCCGCCATTAAATATTGTTAGATTATGTCATCTTGTGGACATATCTGAGGTCATGAAGTCTTCTCTTTACTCCTGGTGTTGACAGCTCTTTTGTGCATGAACTAACAATGAAATCATACAGCTGACTACTAAATATTAAGTCTCCACATGTTCATTTACTTTCAAACCATTGCAATTTGAGCACTGTGTTAAAAAGCCTATACAGTATCTGCCACACAGTTACTTATGCAAAATTACTGATGTTAACCTACTCAGATTAAAGCTGAGGCTTGGAATTTCAAGGTAATATGTATAACTTTATTTCAAATTCAATTTACCGAAGATCTGATCCCAAAGAACCAAAAACATGTAACTGTTCGTCTAGGCTGTAGGTCAGTTGATGTTTCATGTTGTTCAGTCATCTTTGGTTGTAGTTTCTGCTCGAGCCATCTCTGGGTTATGACTTTCTTACGAGCAGCCAAAAGTATTTCAAAGAGATTAAGGGGGATTTCACCCAGATATAGTATTAAATCCTTAGCAGTCGCTTGCCAATATAAATGAAAATAGGGCGAGCCAAGAAAAAATACTTTTATTACATGGCTTGTGGCATTTGTTTTGTCCTTGACATTTTTCTGTGTACATTTCCATTTTGGAGTAACAAAATATTTTGTGTTTTTTCAACTCACCATAATATGACTATTTTATTCCAATCTTTCTCCACATCCATAGTCAAATAGTTCTGTATAGTATTGCATTTCATAATATCAGATATTTGTCATCTTTAATCTTACTATGCATGGATCAGCTAAATTAGATTCACTCTCATCTGTTTGTTGACCATGTAGGTAAACTTGAGTTCTACTACTTACCAAAAAAAAAACAATGCTTTGGTAAAACTTGGAGAGATAAATAGATTTCCTCTCAGTTCTGGCATTTTGAGATACTACATTGACATTCTTGCACTACAGGTAAAGGTCAGAATTTGAAAGGCCCAACACCTCTACTGCAGATGTTTTAACAATACTTGGATTGACAGTCTATTGTCAGATCAATTGAATTGTAGCATTTAGAAGCTCAATTCTACTGTATACAGACTACTAAAATTATCTGATCTTCTCTGTATTATTACACATGTACCTACATTTGATCAAAATTAAAATCATGTGGACTTAAACTTCCTTATTCTCTGCTCTTCTAAACCTCTAATTTATGTTTTTTTAACATGTTGTTCTGTTTCTTAGTGGCTCAAGCCATGACTGGACAAAACTCAAAAATAGTTAATACTAATGATTTTTTTAATCACATGGCAGTCATTTGAATTCCCAATTCATCCCTTTCCCTGGTTTTACACTGGTTTTATGCTCAATTACCTCAGATAATGTCTGAGTTGTCAGCTGTTTCCACTTCTGCTTTCAACATTTTTCAATACACAAACCACTATCTTAATCCAATAGCGTATTTTTTTCAATTTGAGAGCATAATGCATGTGTGGCCAACGCTGGTGTTCGAGCGCCACTGTCCTGCTTGTTTGACATTGACATTTTTTGACATTTTGAGTCTGAGGGAAGGGGTTTGAGTGAAAGCATAACAAAATTTGAACATGAAATCATTGCACTGTGTTCTCGAATTCAAAACTTATGCTCGTGGATTAAGATAGTGATATACCGTCATGCATTTACTGCTCAACTGTTCTTTATTATGAATATGAGAAAACTGAACCTCAAACTGCATCTTAGCTGAATGGCTGGAATGTATCAAAGCTCACTGAACCAGAAAAAAGAATAAATTGCAAATCTCTGAAGGTACACTTAAAGAGAAGCTGGATATTTACAAGAATGCAGGTAAAACTGCAGGAGTAAACACTTTCTCTGACATTATCTCAAGAATCTGCCATAAGCCTGGAGCCCTTTTCACATCAGCTCAGTCATTACCCCTTCATACACCTCTAGCTTTGATGTCTTCTCTAAAACCCACAAGGAACATTTTTGTTTGCAAAAATGAAAATATCAGAACACTCAATCATTTACCTGCAAAACAGTTTTTTCACTGGTTCGGTTGTTTGTGTAGATCATATAAACCATTTATTAGAAACATTCTCTCCTATGAAACTAGCTGGATCTTTAATAATGTTGAATTGAATTGAATAACAACTCGCTCAGAGTTTGTTCTCTATAATTTTCTCAAATACATTTTGGACACTGTATGCTTCATTGTTTGCTGTTGTGTCACAGCTCTCTCAAAAAAGGTGTTTCAAGCAGTCCGCTCTTCACCTACCTTTGATCTGAAATTAAATTGTCTATTATCTAACTGAAAATCAAACATGTCTACTTGTTGGACTATTTTTCACTATTAACATTGGCTACTATCTTCTGTAGAGTTCCACAGGGATTCATCTTAGGCCTCATCCTTTTCTCCTTCCTCTTCAAATGATTCTTTCCAATGTTTTACTTCACAGAAAACCAAACAAGAAATGTAATTAAACGATTGTCCTGAAGACAAGTAGACTCATAAAGATGGCTAGTTACTTTCTCTATCTACAACAAGAGCAAGTGTGTAAAAAACTTTGTTGCAATCCATCCAATAATTGTTGAGGAATTGGACCAAAGTGGCAGTAAGCATCTTTCATGCTTACCTGTGCGTTTTCAGTAGTTGGACCCAGATTCCTTCACAGGTGAACACTTTGATAGTCGAGCTTTTCACTGTTATTCCTTATTATTAACAGTATACTTAAAATTCACAGTACTGTTATTCATCTGTCTTCCATCTCCCAGTGTTTTATCACTTGATTTGACGAAATTGCATTGACAAAATGTATCATTTCAATTGGTTGGCATGTTTACTCTTTTCTACTTGTCTTTCTTACTGTACTTACTTATCAGCATCTCAGCCTCATTTATTTTTATTTTTTTTCTCCCAGGACACAATAGCCATTAAGAAGCGCAGCTCGAGAACAAGACGAATACGACCTGTCTCCACCAGGCTGAGTGAGTACTGCTGTATATCCTCTTATCCTCCTCTCTCCCCTCTTTCATGTCTAGCTCTGACCCCATCTTGTCTCTTTCAGGGCTCCATTAGTGTGTTTTCTGTTGAGTCCTTTTTCCCTTTCCCATCTCTCCATCTGAGAAATCTGTTAATGGCTGTTTTAATCTGGCCTGAGCCAAGTCTGAGTCACTATATCTCAGAGCAGTTGCCAGTTGTTTTAAATTGGGTAACTTTAAAAACAGAAATAATGGCTTCCTGTAATTCCCCCATCCTGTCTCTTGGCCTATGCCTTCTCAGTTTCTTGTCCTCACATCCTCTATAATCCTTTCATCAGGTCTTTGTGATGACTCTAGCTCCTCTCCACCCCCTTCGGTGCCATCGTACTCGTCACCGCTATCCCGTTCGGCATCCTGGGAGGGCCTGTCAGAGCTCCCGACACAGGGTCTGCCTCTACATCATGTTACACGTGTTCGGCCGAGGCCTCCGCGGAGGCACAAGGGAGGGCACATCCCTGCTGAGACTGTAAGGCAGATTTGATTTAGGCACCTTTTGACACTTAGTAACACATAAAAGGATCTTTATGAACCTTATGCAATTTTTTATAAAATATCTATCCATCCACATTTCTGCCATTTCCTAATGCTCAGGCCTTGTGGCAGTGATTCCTGTCTTTGTCAGACGTAAACTAAACAAAGTGGATGGCTGCAGTCAGATTATGTTATCCCAGCAAAGCCAGTGTATTTGTTTTATTACATAGAGAAGATTTACAAATGAAGCTCTCTTCTAGTACACTGGTCCCTCTACAAAGAGTTTAAATGAGAGTTTAAATGTGTCTGTTTGTGTACAGCATTGTAGTGAAAATGGAGGAGTAAGCCCTCTTGATGATGGACTACCAGAGTTCTACACCAAAAGAGTCCTTCCCGACAGGTAAGAGTTTGCTTTATTGTTTTAACTAGTGCTTCTAAATTTGTTGTATTTATATAACATTGTATGTGGAAAAAATGGATTATGAAAAAATACATTTACAAGATTAAACTTTACATATTTGTATGAACTCACATTTACTTTAAGTTGCTGCCATTTTTGAAAGCATTCGATAGGTTTTTAGATCTGCCTGTACTTCCAGGCAATCATTATTTTCCAATTATTTTACCATGCTTTGACATTTAACTTTCAGACTTCAGACTTACTTGAGATAGGTAATCTATCACAGCGAGCAGTTTGTTACCTTTATTCTAAGTTAGTGTCATGTGGTAATGCAGATTTGCCTGGAGAAGCTGCTGTTCAAGAACATCCAGAGAAATTAAAATTATTTATTTTAAAATGCAAGGATAGGAAAATGTAGGATGCTCTGTCATCAGTGATGTCAAACAAATTTTTACCAAAGGTAGCATTACAGAAAATGAAATTGAATATATAACATGATTTTTTTTACATCCACTGATATCGTAATTCCTATGAGCCTATAACAAAAGGGGGAAATTGTCTCAGTAACAAGCCGAGGGAGAGGCAGACAACAGAATAAGCACTACGAATAGAATTACATTATTACAGTAAAAACAACTGACTGTGGAAACTGTGGCTTTAGTCAAATATAACTAGAGATTATAAAAATACCCCAAATAATGGTGAATGTGAGCAGAATGTTTAAATAATTTTGAAGTGGTGACTTAGTCTCTGAGTTTATTCTCTGATAACAATACTTTATTGAAGAGTGGAAGTTTGCATTAGAATCAACACTTTTATAGTAAATGGCAGGCACATTTAAACACCCTGTTCATAGGATGGGATTAATAGAAAATTTACACAATTTAACAAATTATACTGTACTCACTTTATAAGAGAAAGTGCCTAATAATAACGTATTTCAGTTCATCTAAATCAGTGGTTCTCAAACTTTTTACACCGGGTACACACAGAAAAATAAGTGTGTATCCATTCTGTACCCAGAGGTACATTTTTCAGAAAAGAACCCTGTAAGGTACAGAAATGGTCCTTAAGGTGACAACTTTGAACCTTTGTTTAATTTTAAGGTACAAAATCACTATTGGCAGTCAAAGGTACATCATTGTACCTCTGACAAGCTTAGGGTACAAG
>JAUMHL010000021.1:6590852-6616854 GCA_032362345.1 Sandelia bainsii | reverse complement strand
TACCACCATTATGACCAGAGGTGGGTAGTAACGAGTTACATTTACTCCGTTACATTTACTTAAGTAACTTTTTGGGGAAAAAATTACTTCTAGGTGTAGTTTTATTGCACCATACGTTTTACTTGTACTAGTATTGTGAAGAAGAAACACTACTCTTAATCCGCTACATTGGGCAACACTCGACTTACTTTTTTTTTTTACCATATATTCTACACATTAGTTTCATCAATCAGACGTAGCAACAATGATCACATGACTAACGTCGCTGAATTGATTGAAGTCGGTTCCCACTGACACGCAGAAGGCAGAAAGCTGTGCGCAAATGCGCACACTTCACTAGATCACCCATTAGCTCACTCTGGATTCAGAAATGAGTGATTTACCATTAGATCCTGATCAACCAACAGACTTCAGCGACTAGACTTCAGCGATGTCTGTGAATAAGACTTTCTGTCCATGTGACCATGCGTAAAAACAGCCTGAGAGATCAAACGGGTGAAGTGTGCGCATCTCCACACAGCTGTCTGACTTAGCGACATTACCGACCTGTGTTTTGGGATTGTCTGCTCACATGTATCTGAATTAATCAATTTAGCGTCGTTATTACCAACCTGAGACATTCAGATACCAGATTTCTGCTACCACATCATGTGAATGAAAACAGTTTAAACTAACATTTGTAATTCGGGATGCGGTGTTGTGACTCTAATGCTGTTAGTAATGTTTATGGAGATGTGAAGTGTATAAAAGTCTGACGTTGTCCAGTGAGCGGAAGACAGTTCACCTGTAAACTATAGTAGTATTATGTCTTTAATGTTATTATTTAATTTTCGTAAAAAATTCTCAGGTGTTCCTGCGTACCACTAGAGGGAGCCTGCGTACCACAAGTGGTACGCGTACCATAGTTTGAGAACCACTGATCTAAATGAATGATTCATTCTCTCTTGTTGTTGGGACCCTGCAGAGTTTTGACAGTTTGTGTGTTGACACATCTTTACTGGCATATTTTAATTGGCTTATGTTTAGGTTCTTATTTTTCATAATTCAAGAAGGATGTGTTTCTCTGACCAGTGTGTTGTCTGTCTTTGAAGTAGTCTTGTGGTAAGGTTCAGCTTCTTTTGCACGTCCTGTTGCATTTAGAGCTAAATGAATCTACCATACATCATCTTTGCTCAATTAAAATAGAAACTTGTTCACTTTTTGATGATTAGTGGAGCCACAGCTGGTGGTTTGTTCCTTTCTGGTGACACAGCATCCATCGGTGACTGCAAGTAGTTAATCAAAGGAGGATTTTTTGATTATTACATTACATTATTTGATGTGGCTGTAGTCAGTAGCTGGAGATTTCATTAAATGTGTAATCGGTCTGCTTTGGTTAATCGGCAGTGTTAGAAAGAGCTAGTGCATCCAGAAGCATCAGTGTGACCCTTGAAAATATAGACGTGCCAGAGTGATGAGCCTTTATTTTAGCAAAGCTAAATTCAGGCACAGAAGCCACAGCTTATCAGAAAAATGTTACTCCTTTCTATGCTGCAGATCTTTAGCTTATATCAGTGCTTTTAATATCATTACATTTGTAATATAAAAAAGTGTAGTTCAGATAAAACATTGTCTACCAAGAGATGTAGCCTAGCAACCCTCAATTTGCAGAAGCAGAGCACATAAACCTGCAACCTGGATGTCTGTGATGAATAAAATGACATTGTAACGTGTGTGTGTGTGTCTGTGTGACACTCCACCTCTCTCACCTTTTTCAGTCAGCTGTCCTCCCTGCACAAAGCTCACTCTCTGAGGAGGAAGAAAAGGAGAAACATGCTAGCCATCTTCGGTTTCCGTAAAAACCGCAACCAATCTCTCTCGAATCAGGGGCCTCAGGAGTGTGAAGCAGAGGTTTATGGAGATGGGTGTCACATCGTTGCCACAGCACCCACAGGGTTTGTGTATCTACACACACACACACACACACACACCTCACATCGTCTGTTATTGTTAAGAAAGGTTATAAGCTTGAACAAATGTCACATTAAAAAGGATTGATTCACTTTCCATGCTCTACTCTACATCTCTACATTTTCTGCTGGTTATCTCCTTCTTAGTTCTTTTGAGGACAATCAGCCGCACTGAACTTCACAAATATCCCTCCAATCTCCCTTATTTCTTTGTTGATATAAGAAATGCCTGATAGCTGCCAAAGCACAGGCAGAATGATACCGGAGTGTGTGCACAGATGTAGATGACAGCCGGTGGCTCCAACTGGATCCAATAGCCAGCCAAGTGATTAGAAGTGAACACGCGGCAAGTCAAATACAGATTAGGATAGCAAGATAGCTGATATTTGCCAGAAAAGTGATTCTTTCTAATAACATTGTTCTCAACAATTGTTACATTTTAGTCTTAGTTCTGTATTTTAAATCTGTGGAAATATTAGTAGACTAATATCCTAAGTAT
The DNA here is from genome assembly GCA_032362345.1 of Sandelia bainsii. Lineage (NCBI taxonomy): Eukaryota > Metazoa > Chordata > Actinopteri > Anabantiformes > Anabantidae > Sandelia > Sandelia bainsii. The sequence continues at coordinate 6,614,406 of JAUMHL010000021.1, read as the reverse complement.
CTTCCAACTTTTAGGACAGCCACAGAGAATGTATACACACTCCTCCAGCCTCCGAGATCTGCTGCCAGAGCTGGGTCTCCCGGTGAAGGGGCTGATGGGAACGTTAATGATCACCAGGGGAAAAATACTCTCGTTTTGAGTCCACCTCCAGTGCCAGGCATCCCTCACCCAAGTGGGGGAGGAAGCAAACACCCCTTTTATTTACCCAGAGAGGTACAGTCAATGTGACCCACTACAAGTATTAATTTTGCTAGAAGTATGGCTGAGTTTCAGTGTTTTCTTCTGTCTCTTCTTGTCAGAAATCTGAAACAGATGCTGTGTTTGATCAGCCAGTAGAGGCAGACAAGTACTGGGCAGACGACAAACAGAGGACAACAGAAGTGCTGCAAGCAGACAAGCAGTGGATGGAAGCAAGGCAGAGCGATCAGCATGTAGAAAGGCAGCGGTTTGATGACAGGCTGCAAGAAAGAACTTTTGTAGAGCCAAGAACAACTGATAGACAAACAAACAGGTACTGGACTGAGAGCAGACATCCAGACAGGCACGTGGACAGACAGTGGACTGTTGACAGACACACCCAGCGGCAGATTGACAGAAAGATAGAAAGACAGTGGATGGGTGGCAGACAGATAGACAGGTCATGGTCGGAGAACAGGACGTTAGACATGCAGGTGGACAGTCAGTGGACTGAAGGGAAACATCCAGGCAAAAAGACAGACAGACAAGTGCAGGCACTTCATTTGGCTCAAAGGCCGCTGCCACCATACCCATCGGACAGGACACCTTCCCCAAAACAGGAAACAGATCCTCTGAAAAGCACAGAGGCAGCAGCTACAGACTGGCATCAGCAGGACATGCAGGGAGACAGAGCGTGTCCCGACACTAGTGGTGGGTTTATGGAAGGATGGAGGAGCACCGGAGGAGGAGGAGGAGGAGGAGGTCGAGCTGCTCCCTGTGCATCTAAACCTGATCCCCCGCCACAAAGCAGTAAACCCAACCTGTCCAAACTGAGGCAGAGACATCGGCTTGAGAGCTCAGATGCTCTACCAGGTACTTCACTGTCACCTTTAATGTGCTGCAGGTTGGAAAAGAGATTTTAGCTTTGCAGCGAGGTTTTCACTGCAATCTTGGCTTTGTGTGTAAACAAATAATACGCTTTAGTGACAGTCTTTATAATTCTTTAAAATCTGCAGGCACAGAGGAGGAAGGAGACACAGAGATTGATCCTGGAAGGATGAACAAGAAAGAAAGAGAAAAAAGAAGAGATTCGGAGGGCCAACCTCCTCCGATTCCTGAAAAGGTGTGAAATTTATAGCCATCCATCTTCATGCGTGGTTTGATTGGCCCATATTTGCAACACCTCAACCTCATTTTTAAGTTTTTGTGTAAATCTAGAGCAAATTTTTGTCTTAGTTTTTGGTCCGTGGTTTGTTCATAATTTCTGTTCTCTTCAGCCAAAGACGTCCTCATATGTGACTTTTCCAAAAGAATCCAACGAGAGGAACTTACCTCCTCCACCTGTGCCACCTCCTGTAAACAAGCTTGTGCATGGATTGCCAGACAGAGCAGCAAGTCAAGGTAATTGTGCTCAGCAGCAGATTTAGATTCACAAAGAAGAAATAAAATTCTTAACTGAATTGTAAAAGTTATTTTGTTTGATTCTAACTTTTATACAACTTAAATAAATCACATTCCCACCATGACGAACAAGGTTCACAGACGCCTGTCTAAATGCTTTATTTATTGTCATTTGTTCCACACTTGGTTACTGTTGCTCAGTGAAAAATGAGCTACAGATGCTGTTCCACTCAGTTAGCTGGCAGTAGCTTCATACTGTATTTACAGACATGAGAGTGGTATCAATCTAACTTAGCAAGAACACAAAAAACACAAACCTGTGCACAGAGACCTTTGACTTTTGGCTACATTGTCCTTCACATAATGTTGTAATTGATTTTCATGAGACAGTACAGTCCCCTCCAACTGCACTTGCTGTTCCAAAAATACTGCTAAAGCCAGTTAATTTGTGTTTGAGTTTAATCCATTAAACTCTAGGTATTTTTTTTATTCTGTCTGAAAACATTTAATCAGTAAAATCTCTTCTCTTTGAAGTTGATTTAAAAAAGTAAATAGCTTTAAATAATGACTTGGCTTTAGCTTTACCTGTGACGACTGCATTTTTTTGTTAAAAAGGAGAAATCAACATGAAGGTCAGAGCTGCTACCAGCTATAAGAGGGAACATTAGTGTAAAGAACAACAGCTGATAGCTGACAGGAATTGTAAGAGCAACGTCCACAGAGCAAGGATGAAGGCGTCACAATCCACCATTCGAACAAGACTTCAGAAATACAGAAATAATACAGAAGCAATATGACAAGATGTAAAGTCCTCATCAGCAGTAAAAAACAAAAAGCCAGGTTGGAATTTGTAAAAAAAAAAAAAAAAAAAAAAAAAAAGCACGGTGACTTGGGCTCAGTAATCTTTATTGATGCAATACTTCAATAATAATAAATGTATTTGCTTTAAATTACTTCAAAACTATCTGATTTAATACATCACAATTTGGATGATCTGAGACACAAAGTGCTTTGTCCTATGTTGTTTAGTATTTATATAGATGTAAATACCAGGAAATAAAAGATTAAATTCAGAACTTTGTAATTACTATTTGTAATTTAGGTTTGTAGCATACATTAACAGACCATATTTCCCTAAATATTATATATGACATATACATACGTCTTGACACTGAGCATCAGCAATGGTGCATGTAATGTGTAAAAATAATATCTATGTTATTATATGTAATTAAAGTTTTTTTTTCTCATTTTTCTTTCATAAATGTTCAGGTGACGAAGGACTGAGACCTCAGGCACCAGTGAAACCACAGAGAAACAGAAAGGCCATGTCTTGTGATGCAGGTACAACCTCAACAGTATATTTTTCTGCACAACAGGTTGTTACACTATATGCTGTATATCTGTGAGTGTAATTTGTGTGTATATGTTGATCTACGTGTAAAGTGTCTGTATCTAACTGTCAATTTGTGTTTCCTGTCCTCACTGAACTCAGGTACTGACAGGGAAAGCCCTAATAACGTTGAGAAGCCCCCAAATCGCAAACCCCCTGTGAAAAAACCTAGACTACCCCAAAACAGAAATAAGTCTCTGGACCTGTCTGGTACATGTCTCTGTTTTTATTTATGTTTGTGTGTGTAGCAGATGTTACAGAATTTGACTTAGGTGGTGATCACACTGCACACTAAAATGTTCACTCTCTGTTTCTTTACACTGTAGTGTACGTTACAACATGCCATTAACTTCTGTGTTGACAGCATGAGACATCAGGTTTATGCTAGTAGTGATCTTATTTTTCCGCTCTACAGACAGCATCGGTTGTTCACCTGGTCACAGCGAGCTGTTGTGATTCCCGATAAATTCACCTGCTGCTGTCCAGCTGAGGCATTGCCATGACAACTGTGGGGCATTTCATCCAAAAGGGATACAAAGGAAAACAAGAAGAAGGGAGAGCCGCAGAGAATGTCTAACAGTTCAACGTGACAGACATCATAAGTCATCAGTCACTTATTTCTGTTGAAACGCTCACTTTCCTTAATGTCACTTCCCTCCCTCCTCAGCTTCACCCTGACTGTGTTCCTTTGCTTACTCCTCACATGAAAAACCTGCTCAACTCTTTTTCTTTTGAGGCTAAAGTATTTGCTTCTTTACAAAACCCAAACGATCATTGTCTTTTGTGTTGGTGGATAGTTGGCCGAGCTATCGAGCATTGTTGGGTCATAGACAAGAAGAAAAAAATTTCTTTATTAGAATATGGTTTCTTAAATCTGCAATGCATTTTTGACAGCTGATACAGTCGACTACCTTGGTTGATACTTTAAAATGAGTTGCTTCTTATCAAATGAAATTTGATTATTTATATCTAGTTTTGCTTTCAGGAACTTAAAGGTTATATATTTTATAGAAAAAAAATAAATATTATGTATGAGCACCTTCACTGTATGAATAAAACACTAATGGAAAAACAACTGTGACTCTTGTTCTTAAAATTTTTGTTAGCTAGATTATAGGGGCACAACTAACAATTAGATTAATTATAGATTAATCTGCTGGTTATTTTATCAATTACAACTAAATCAGGATATTAAATTTACAGCCATGCACAGTATGACAAAGGGAAAATTTTAAAATGTTAATTAAAAAAATTAAACCCACTTTTATTTAAAATATTACTAAAATTATCAATCACATATCTACACAGTTATTCATTAGTTTTTAGTCAATGAGTTAATCAATTGTTGGAACTCTTTTATTGTTTATAATGTTTTTTATATGTCCAGATAGTTATTATTATGTCACATTAAATGTTTCATATTGTTTCAGATAAAATACACTGAAAGAGGCTACTATCAGTATTATTAATGGATCCCACAAGTACTTATATTGTAAGCATGATGATGATTACCTACACATTCAGGGGACCCCAGTGCTAGATCATTTTTGTTTATATTATATTTGTTTCAGTTTCGGGTTTTAAAGTTAAACAGCTTTATTAAAAGTTATAACATAATGATGCCAAACACAGATACCAAACTATGACAAGGCAGGTAAACCAGCCATACTTTTTCATATTCAGTCCCTGGCACAGAGACAAATCCATAGAGAAGCATAACTCAGCTGACTACTAAAGTACAACTTTGATGGATTTCTACTTTATTGACTTAATTCCTTTTTCTGCAGCTTCAACTTCACTATTTTTCAGAAGTAAATATTGTTACTAGTTACTTTTCAGAAACTGATTAAATATAACAAACTGTAATCATAAGACTTTATTGGTCTATGGTGTGAAATTAACAAGCTACCCAACAGTAGGTAATGAAATTGACTAGATTCAAAACATATGATAATCAAAACAGTGTGTTTAAGGTGTTAAAATAATCTCCATCATTACCAGCTGCAACATTAAAGTGATGAACACAACAATGCATCAGTAACTGTAACCCAGTAATGTTGTGATGATTACCAGTATGTTTTTATAACAGTGTCGTGCCCCCAAGTGGCCACAAATGTGTTACTGTGGATTTAGATGTTTTGACATTTAAAATAGTAAAACTGCAAATTGCAAAAAATCTCTAATTATTCTCGACCGTCCTAATCAGTGAAATCACAAATCTGTCCAACTAGTAAATAAATAGGTCTAACAACTGACTGAACAATCAAGCATCCAACTGACTGGTTTGACTTTGCTGATTATAGATGGATGCTAAATTTACTTCCTGACTTCAGAATGCCCCCTCTGGTTGGCATGGCAACCACATGTATTCACAAATGTGACAAACAGCAGGGGGCGACTGATGCCTACAAATGAGGCTGCTACTGGACTTTACAGAAACACACACACACACACACACAAACGATCTGAGCAAAGCAGCAGTCTGTCATTAGCAACTGTGCCGTGACCTTTTTTCTAAGGATGCTGTAATGAGTCAGATATGAGTTAGAAATACTACGGTGGAGTGAGGAAATCTTTTTTGCAGCTTGCTGAAATGGAGATAAATATGCTGTTTTTCCACTAAGTCAGTGATTTTTAATGAGCAAACAGCCTCTGGGGAAATTTTGTAGTTGACTGAGACTAATTGCTGTGATAAATGTTACATATGTATATTTTGTAGAGTTCATAGACACATTTTTCTGCCTTAGACATCCCTTTTCTCCAGATGGTGTGGCTGCTTGGTGACAAATGAGGGGTATACTGTACATATAAACTTAAATTGATCTATTTAATTATTCAGTATTCTTTTCCTTGTTAATCAATGCAGCTTCCCAGATAAAAGGTGATTTAATATCCCGTCCTACATCCACTCTAAGTCTCTCCTGAAGCAATTTCACATTTCAAAAGTAGATTTATGGTGAGATTAGAGACAGTGTATTGGCAGTCTTTGCAACAATGACTTCATAACTGTATAGTAAAATATAACTGTACTGTTGGTTTGAACTTTTACTCCCACTCCACACTGAATGTAAAGTGTAATCCACAGCGGTGAGTCTTCTCCTATTAATATTCCACTAAAATTAATGTTCTTCAAATATTTAGCCAAACTGTCCAAGAAAACAAAAATAAAGGTTTATTGGTTGAATATAGAAGATCAATAGTGCCCGGCAGGGGCAGTCTAGGACTGCCCACTACCCCTGTTAAATAAACTAATACTGTATATTTTTTCTAATGCTCATCCTTATGTTTAAACATAACTGCAATTTCCAACTCCCGACACTAACCAAAAAGTGACGACACTAAATGTTCACCAAAAGGCGTCTTTCTTCTGCATCCTCACACAAGTCTGAACAGAAACACCTCACAGTAAGTTTCATTGGGCTCCTACTGTGGCCATATTGCGCTGTATTTCTTTACAGCTGATGTGAAGCCACATCACGTTATACAGGAGGCACCAGAACACGTCCTACTCTTCTCATCATTCTTCTGCTGTTACCAAGCAACATGATCATATAAAGGCCGAGGGAAGAGAGGAGCCAGAGAGAGAACATGTGTGGGTAGAGGAGAAAGATGCGTGAAAATAAAAGGATGCAGGCAATCCAAAGAAATGTGCATGATTGTGCTCACACAACACCCCTCCAAAATCCAAATCCTCTTCCTTCCTGGTTGAAGGGGGATCCACCATGTGTGAGAAAAGTGTGACTTATGAGACCAGGTTCAGTCCACTGCTCGCTTCTACATACATTAAACTTACTTTAATTGCCTGTTTAAACTGTCTTATGCTGAAGAAAGTTTAACATCATCCTTCATGCTGTCAGAGCATGATCAAGCTGTGAAAGTCTATTTGCATGTGGCTCCTCGCAGCAGGCCTGCTGGATGATATTCATGCCACCGCAGTTGGCATGGGAAATGACTCATGAAAGCAGACAATGATAAGATACAGTGTAATTTAATGTAATTACAACCATGTCTACAAAGGTCATAAGTGAGCTGTTCAGCTGGGTCGTCATGGGAACCATCTGTCTAATGGGTGACAGGGGCCGCTGCCTTTGGAGTCACCTTATGGCCGAGCAGCCTGTTTGTTAGACAAAGCGGCTCAAGAAGCATCAGTCACAGGTGCGTTGCAGCTGATCAACATGTACACAGACCTGTACAGCTCCTGGGTACAGCTAATCAGGATTATTAGATTATATAATTAGAGTTAGAAAGAAATAGCATTTATTCATTTTTAAAAATTAGTGATTTCATTATAGAGACTTTGTTTTTGCATTATTCATTATGTCCTGAAAGTTTAATTTTTTGTCCTGCAAAAAATGTGCCATCACTAGTGACATCGGTGAAATGTACTAGTAAACACAGTTATAAATGAATAAGACAAAACTTTGGATAATAAAAAGACTGCATGTGGACAGCCATGCTCTGAGGATACAGTTAGCCACAACAGTGCTAAATGCTAATGTGACTATGCTAACATCCTTACAGTAAGAATGACAATATTAACATGCTGATGCTAAGCAGGTATAATATTTACCATCTTTAGCCTGTTAGCATGCTAACTACTAAATACCACTAGACACAGGTTATATAGGTGATTTTTCTATTTTTATTTTATCTAGATTGTTGCTCTAGATGATTAATAAATAATTGATTACTAATCCAACACTTTATTCAAAGATGAGAAATATTACAGTTCCATGTAGTCATACTATAGTTCAGCATAATTAACGAGAAAATACTGTATATACAGTATATGTTATGGGGTGAATGGGGAAAACACTTGTTAAACTATATTTTATTTACAAAAATGTAAATGTGATCATAATGATCTTATTCAGTCAATTGAGTCAATCCATGTGCAATATTCACTATTTTACTAAATAAAATAATAGATTTGTCACTGCATAAACATATAATTACTATAGGAATGAATGGGCCTCTACACACTATACGGTACTATAGTACAGTGTATAAAACCCCCAAATATCTACATATCAACATAAAGACATTATATCAAGTAGATCAGTATGTGTTCTTGAAATATCTTTGGAGTTTTGTATTTAGTTATATGAATATAAATACAGTGGATATCTGGGAGTTTTTATAATACTCTTAAGTCATTAAATATAATAATAATAATAATAATAATAGCAGCAGCAACAGTGTTGAAGGTGTTATGCAGAGGAGTAACAGCTTCAAGTTAATGCCCCTTAACTAAAATTCATAATTACTGCAAATACTGTATCTGGATTCAAATGTATGTTTTCGTCATTTCCCTGCCCCCTTTTCTCCCAAACATATATGTTGCTGACAATTTGAGAGAAAGTTTTGTCAATAATTTCTGGCAGTATCTGAAGTATCAATAAATTAAGGCTAAATTAAGTCTTCCGGTGTTAAGAGTTTGTTACAGCAAAACTTCATAATCCTGCAGGAGGATGACAACGAGGAGAAGAATCAGAGCAACTACAGCATGTGAGGAAAGAAGGAGGGGTGGAGAGGGGGCATGAATTAACAGATTTAGTGTCATCACTCAGTCTGGGAGAGAAGCCAAAGTATCGACCACCTTAATCCGTTCATCCCTCTCTTCCTCCTCCTCATCCTGCCTAACCTCCCTCTCTGTGTCTCTGTCTGCTGCCTCCCCCTGATTTCCATCTCTGTTCATCTGTGTTTTGTTTTCTTTAGATTAAAGTCGTCTAATACTTTATGTTTGTTTGTATTTGTCAGTGTTGATTTGAGGTTGGACATTTTAAGCCATCTGTCTCCATTTACAGCCTTCCAGCAACAGATGTAACATCAGTGTTGCTACATGAGTAATACGCAAACATGGTTGTGGCTGATGATGAATTGTTGACAACTTTGTGTGATTTGAAAGCAAATGAAGGGTTCATAATTAATGGATATTTACTAAATATACATGAATTTTGCATCAATATAATGGCAGATGTGCAGCCAAGCATCACATGCATGAACATTAAGAGCTTCATTAATGCTATGTATCATTTTTCTACCACATTATAGCCTGTTTCATTTCATTGCAACCTTATGAGTATGATTAAATGTTGATATGTGCAAGTTTAGCGGCACACATAAATGGAAGTGATCCTATGTGTCCATTGCTCTGAAGTGAGGATAGACAGTTCACACTGGGGTGAGGTAATAGCAGGGGTACTGACAGCTTGTCTACATTACAGACGGTTTATGAAGGCATGGGTATTTGTTAATCTGACACTAGTTTCAGGGGGAGAATCAGCGCTAATCCCATGACTAGCCTGATAAGTCCACTCACAATGAGACCCCACGTGTGGATGTGTGAGTAAACACACACGCACAGTCATAAGTAAGATGGTCTGGAATGAAAATCAATAAACGACAGCAAATAGCCTAAGAGGTATGAAATGTGTAATCTTGTAGCTGCACAAACTCAGAATCAGTCTTAAACAGGCTATTTAAAGCTTAACAGTTGAAGTGATGGATTAAATCCTTGTTACAAAAACACTGAGATTAGAAGCAGCCAAGAGAAGGGGAGCCAGGAAGTTCAATAATAAACAATGTTCTCTGAGGCAGAGTGAACATACTGTACAATAATGGCTTTTACTTAAGCAATGAAGAGAATAAAGCAGTATGCATCTAAATGTATTTGATCATAATGACCACTTCACAGCATGCTGTATTTGTTTTCCTTTTAAATTACACTTTAGTTGAATCAGATGGGTAAGAAGTCGCGCACATGTGAGGCATCCTGCTGATATTACTCTAATGTTTCAAGTCGTAACGGTTAATCAAATTAATGCAAATGCTGCAAAAGACTTTAAATGAACATTAAATGAACTTGTCAACATTTTAGAAAATACACTTACTTACTTTTTTGCTGAGCTAGCCTTACCCTAAAAATAAATAAGTTTTTAAAGGTACCTTTAAAAAGTTAAAGTATTAGTATATTAGTAAATATATTATAAAGTCAAAAAATCATATAAGTATCTCTAAAGCTCACAAATAAATTTTTAATCTAGTTGTTGGCCCTTCTTCCAGTGTTTATGCTAATCTAAGTAAAACAATCTCATAGCCATAAACTAGTGCTATCAATCTTCTTATCTAAATCTTACAGAACAGAAAATAAATGTATTTACCAAATTGTCAATCTATATGTTTAACTTTGATACAACTTAGAATTAAGGGTGAACTCAAACTTCAATTCAATTCAATTTTAGTAATTTCTTGCAGACTTTGAGAAATGGAGTTCCACGTAGCCAAAGCAACCTGTGCCTTAAGTCCAGAAGCACTGGTGACTGAGTGGTTTGAGATATGACTGATATCAACATATTAAATTCCAAACAATGTACAGTGCTGAGCACATGTATACACTGTACTTTATAACCTAAACTGTACAGCATACTGCTAAATGCTGCTAAATGTGTAAATAATAAAATGATGGTATTGTTAAAGTTGTTAAAGTCAAAATATCTGCTGCAGTGAAAATGACTATTGACGTAACCTATGACCCTGCTTTATAACTGTTTGAAATTGTTTTTTTTACCTCAAAACAAGTCATATATCACAAAATCTGTTCAAAAAATAACATGAAAATTCAGCATGAGTAAAAACGTTTTTTGTAAAATGACACTTCATGACTTTTTACTACATCTTCTTACTCAAACCCTTTTGGCATTTTCATTAATGTTTGTGTCATTTGTCATATACTAAACCATTAAAATATCTTCTTGCTGTGGCCTCATTGTGAGAGGCCGTCACGTAGGCTACTATGTATTTTCCCACCACTCATTTAACTGCTTCAGTGTGAGTGTGTGTGGGTAGAGAGTGAAGGAGGCAGATCCTCAGAGGGAGGGAATGAGGTGGGGGGGGGGGACCCTTGTGAAGTGAGACATGTAAGCCTGTTGCTTGCAGCAGAGTTAGTCAGGATTAGGACACGTATCTCTGGGATAAGGCAGAGTTAGTGGGACCCTATAGGCCTCCACCTTGCACCATCTGTCTAAAGAGAACACGCCGGTCTTCAGCTACATCACTCTCTCATTCAGTCTGTCCTGTCTGTCCATATTCTCTGATCCCCGTCTCCTTTGTCTTTTCCACCAGTTCTTGCTCTCTTTTCGCTAAAACCCTCACCTTTGCCTACAGTTCAGCGTTTCCAACTTCAGCAGCTCCTGTTTCATGACCCCACTTGGCCTTTAGAGCCTCTCACAGGATGAAGGCTGGAGGATATGAAACTGGCTTAAGAGGTTGATGGAGAGGTCAGGTTCCCATTTAGGGGGTTTTGGGCAATGATGCTCAAGCTTAAAGGGTCAGTTCACCCAAATGGCCAAAACAAATTTTCTCAAATACCTCTAGTGCAGTGGTTCTCAAATGGGGGTACGCGTATCCCTTGGGGTACGTGGAGACACTCCAGGGGGTACGTGAGAAAATAAAAAAATAATAACAAAAATCGCACATGTAAAATTTATAAATCATTCAGTGTTTCCCCTTGGTTAACAACGCTGGGGGAGCGCGGAGCGTTTAGGAAACGCAGATATTTTTGTGCTTTTCAGGTGTTTGAAGCGACATATTTTCCGACGCATCTGTCCGCTGGTGTGTGTGTGTGCACGTGTCTCTGTGTGTGTCTGTGTGTGTGCATACATAGCAGAGGAGAACTGGAAACGCGACCTTGTGGAGCAGGATACAGGCCGTCAGATTTTACCCGGCCCGCAGCTTCGGCTTTAAAATGTATTATTTATGGTCAGGGACGGACTGGGACAAAAAAATAAATAAAATAGGCCAAGGTATTTTGGCCCAGACCAGCTCACCACATACAATCGCGCACAAACATCTGAAATACCCCCATATTGCAGGACGTGTGTTGTCCCTTAGTTCAGCTGGTAAGGACATGTGCTCTGACACCAGAGGTTCGTATCCCATCCTTGACAGACACATACATACAATCTCCAACTACCAACAGCACACCAACACAGAGACAAGGATGGATAAATTCTTTTTCATTTGTTCAATCCAGTGAGGCTTAGATTTGGTTACGTTGCCATTTATAATGCTAAATGTGACAATGAAAATAAAATTTTTATAATAAAGTGCATAATTATGTAAATCCTACTGTACAAAATGTCTGAAGGGACCATTGGCCCCTGGGACTCTTCACATTATCAACTCTGGCCCTCTCTAAAAAATGTTTGGACACCCCTGATGTAGAGACAGAAATGAGACAAGATAATAACATGAGGCTGTTTAATTTGTTTAATAAAAGGATAAGTTTTAGACCTGTTCTATAGGAAAGTTAACTTTAAATCATTTCTGCTGTGATTTGGCACTATAAAGAAAATAAAATTAAATGAAATTAACCTAACTTTCAAGGGGTTTTTATTTTATTTCAATAAAATATGAATGTAAGTTTATAAACTAAGATTTATATTCAATATTCAGTTTATTTCACCTCCATACCAAGATCTTTGATATATTCTGGCACGTGACAAATCAATAGTTCACTGTGAAAAAATGCATTCATGGTTGAAGTGTAACAGGGATGCTGCTGAAAACACAGGGAGTCAAGTGCTAAAATTAGAACTAACAAGTAAAACTAGGCTAAAAATGGACCAGCTAACCAAAAATGCTTTGCATTGGTTAGGGGGTACTTGGCTGAAAAAGTATTCCACAGTGGGGACATTGCTGAAAAAAGTTTGTGAACCACTGCTCTAGTGGCATCTTACAATGCATATGGGTTTGGGTTTTCTTAGCATAGACTCTCTGAAATAATTGCTGCTAACACAGTATAGTGGATCTGGCTGGAATTTTGTTTGCTGTGCTCTCACAGACAGAAAAATTACACAGACCAACAGTGCATTATTATTGCATTAATTATTATTTACTTAATTTAACTTCAACTTTATTTGTCCTAATAAAAACTATTGAACAGTCTGAAGATTAAATGGCCTTTCAAAAGAATTATTTAACAATTTGTAATGTGCTAATTTAGTCTTACTTAGAAGTAACAATAGAACATTTTACATTTCTCTGCATGTCAAACTATTCCTAAGAAATACTGGCAAAAAACAACTTTCACAGGCCAAAAATATTTGCCAGTGCATCAGTCAGAAGACTGAAGCTTGTCTAGTTCTGTATAAAGGTAAAGGGGTGACCACCAACACCTCTAAAGCTCACTTTTAACACAATATAGCCTATGTTATTTGTTTACTCCATACCAAAGTGTAAGAACGAAGCATTCTGGTTTTCAGTGATTACCAGGGATGCCAGTCTCATGGTAAAAAGAAAGAGAACAGGTTCCACAAAATGCTAAAGTAGTCATTTAAAACCACTGCACAGAGGTCCTACAATGTTTGTACTGTGAAAAGGCAGGGGATTTGTGTGAACAGTTGTAAAATTGAAGTAACTACTGTATAGTAATCCAATATACGTAGCAGAAAATCTAAAACATGCAGTTAGCCACTACAGCTCATACTACTCCCTCAGTCCATTGTGATAATCACGAAATGGTTCCTGTAAATGGCCTTTTCAATGGCAAATCACTTAAATATACATCTGGAAATAAAACTGCAGAACAGTGAACACTCTAAAGGTGTAGGTTGAGTCCCACCTGAATATGAGGTGGCTGCAGGACATCTGTGTATGACTGCAGTGTTTGGTGTGAAGTATGAGGTAAGTTCCTTTGTGTCTCTCCCTCTCTTTGTGCCTCACCCTCATGGGAGGCCCTGTTGGTTTAGCGGCTAATCTTTCCCCGGAAACACAAATGATGGCCAGATAGAGAGGTTAAAATGGAGAAAAAGAGAAACTACAAGAAGGTACTGGAAGAGATGAGACTAGAACTGGTAATACAGTTTTTTCAGCTAAACAGGTTTCCAGATATCCCAATTTTTGCTGAATAGTGGAATAAAATTAAATAACACATTAAACTCTTTATGAGCCTTGTGCTGTTTTCATGAGTCAGCACGTCTGCTGGCCTTGAAGGTTTTGTTTACTGTCCAAATCAGATTTGTGAGGGTACTATTAACTCACTGATTCCTTACCGAGACACTATTAAGACAGAGAGACTCTGGATTAACAAGTTTAGCTTTCAAGGATCATTGAGAAATGCTTGTTATGCATTTCTCTGCCTAAGTGGCTAAAATCAGGAATTAATATTTAGTTTTTGATTTGAAAAACTTTAAAAATTAAAGACTGACTTGTAAACTTCCACCTTGGAGGCTGGTAATTTTAACCCAGCAATCGTGAGTTTATATGGTGCTTTTTTATAATCCATTAAATGAATATTTGATATGGAAACACACTGACAGATTTGAAAATGTGCCAGAAATGTTTGGACATGGACAGCCTGGACAATCTAACACCACCTTACATTTCCCTGTACGCGGTTTCATCTACAGTACTCTGTATATTCTGCACCTCTCAGATGAATGGCTAAACATCTTTCTACAATTTCAGTCTAAGGTTTTTTTTGTCTTATTAGTTATTATTGCTTCTCCACTGGTCATATTTGGCTTAGTACTTAGTACTTATTCAAATGTGACAGACTCATAATAATGACTGATCTGTGAGATAAGAGGATACAAGGTGAATTGCAGATTGTTATGGCAAATTAAATAACCACTTACAACAACACCAGCTATTAGCAGTTTATAGTGCTCTTTATTCAGCAGATCAGTAGCTGTGAGCATCCACTGTGAGGCAGTACAGAGTTTGCAGCCCAACAGTCGAGGCTTATTCAGTGACGGGTGACTAAACTTTATTTAGTAATGACAAACTGAATCTGATCAGTCATCATCACTTGCTGTTGTGTAGAATAGTATGTAAACCCTGCACAAGGCCTGCACTTTACACCATTTCCCATGTGACAACATACTTGACGTGGATGGCCACGCATACGAGTATGTGCATGAAACCAAAAAACGGGAAATGTTTTCACCTTTAATGCAGCAAATAATATGAAGCTTCCCAGGAAGAGAAGGTGAATTTGTATTTGTGTATGTGTCAGAGAGAAACAAAGAAATAGATAAGAATAGAGAAACTGAAGAAGGAGTGACAGACAGATTTATAGAGAAAAAAAAATGGAGAGACATTGCCAGAGTGTGAACGTGCCTGTGAATCATGAGAGAGGAATATGGTGGAAGAGAGAGAGAGAGGGAGAGAGAGAAAGAGAGGAGGGGATTTTTGCAAACAGGGATTTGCAGCAGAGGGGAAAGAAAGAAAGGGGGCAGTGGCACTCAGTGACAGAGTGCTATACACACTCACATGCGCGCACACACACACACTCTCTGTTTCCTCTGTGTCACTTTTCAAACGTGTCAGTCAACCAGTTAGTCGATTATTTTTGTGTGCGTGCGTGTGTGTGTGTTTGGTGGCGATGTTGAAAAGGGCTCATGACCATCCTTCATCTCTATGACTGACGGTAAGATCATTTCACTCATTTTGACTGTCACATCTCTCATTTCAGGCTTTATCTATCCCAGCTTTCATGTTACCTTTTTCTCTTCTGTGTGTGTTTTGTCGCTCTTTTTGATTGGCTTTTTGCCGTGACTCTGGTCCAGAGCCAGACCGAGGCCTCCATGGAGCTCTATCACTGTTTGCTTTCTTTTACAATCCATTTTGAACCACAGGGGGAAAACTTAATGAGCTGCGCAGCCAAAAGGGAATTTTTAATTGGATGTTTATTTTAATAATAATAACTATTATATTTGAAAGCCTACAGTTAGGCCTATAATTGGGGGGGGGGTAGCTTTGCTCCTCCGCAGCTTTCTTTGATGTAGTTACCACTGTACAGACATAGTGAAAATCTGTATAACTTTTTATTGATATTCTGTGAAGATTCTTGGTTATGTCAATTTGTTCAACTGTTGATTTTTTTTTACTTGGTTAGATTAATATGTAACTAATTTGTCACCTTGAAAACAGAAAAATCTTTATGATCCTATTCCATCTCATGTAACTTTTAGTATATTGCTATATGAAACAAAGGTTTTTGAGCTTGAATCTGACCAGACTGAATCAAAAAGATCAACTTCTAACATTATGATACACTTAAGGTTAGCTTCAGTTAAAAATGAACTTATTTCCACACTTCCTACTATTTAAAAATGTATTTCAATTCATTATAGAAAGTCTGGGGCTCTGGATTAAAGTCTGAACCTGTTGATAATTGGATTTCATCTCTGAGACCTATGGATCTTTCTGTCAAAAATGATTAAGCCCTCTGAATTTATGTGCTTCGGTTGATTATGTGTTCAGTGTGCAGATCTTTCTGGAAATATTACATATCTTTTGTGTGAGTGTGGCTACATTAGGTTAATAACCTGCAATCGTTTCTACATAGAGATATGAAAGGAACACTTGGCAGATGATGGGATTTTGTTAAATATGCACAGTCATGAACAAATGATAAAGTTTTACACTATCAATGTATAAAGTCCTGTTTGTCTATCACAAATATATGTATGTGCAAGTAAACATGCATATGTATGTGAGTGTGCATGCATTCATGATCTTATGCATGTGTGTATAAGATGGGGATAGTATTGTCCTCACATAACAGACAAACAGGCCTCAGACAGATTCTCTTAGACCACTTCACGCTGAACAAAGTCAGACTGACCTTTTTGTCAAAGCATTTATAGCACGTCACTTAAACTGTCTTATGTGAACGGCGCACCCCACAAGAACATCACAGACATCAGACATCTACAAACTGGAAATGCTTAACTGTTTTTGACTTCTAGATTTTTGTATTGTAATTCATATAATAACATATGTTTAATACATATTCAGACTTAAAATGGGTAACATTTCATTTATAAAGAATCTGTAATTAATTACTTTATTAATGGGTAATAAATATTTACTAATGCTTTATAGATCAGCTAAAAGCCATTCTGAACTTATGGGCTACCAAGTTGTTGAAAATGGTCTTTAATTGTTTAGGATGAATAATCATAAATACATTTAATGCAGTAACCTAATATCAATTAGTTAATTAAAATGGGATTTGGTGGGCAATCAGGGTTACATGAAGGACCAAGTGTCATGCTGGAAGATGATTTTCCACAAAGTTTTTCTTATTAATAGCTTATAATTGAGCTCTAAAGTCTTAGTGATTGATAAAACTCTGATTTTACACATCAAAGTCTGTTTCCAGGTGCTGAGAGTAGTACTATATATGTAGAAAAAATGTTGTATAAAACCTTTTTTTGGGCTCCCGAGGGAGTCTGATGAAGTCTGAGAACTGCCTCGGGCGACATTGCTTGAGTCAGAAACTGTGTAAATCGACAGAATTTAGGGTTGTGGAGTTAGAAGGAAGAGAGCTTAGCTCTTAGCTCTGTGGCCTGCTCTTCATCTCTGTTTGAGGTCAGAGGCTTAAGGCTGTGTTGGCTACTACAAGCATAAAGCACCAGAATCTTCAGTCTGGGTAATGTAGGTGCCATCTTTTAACACGGAAGATGAATGTGTGGAATAAAAAGATTGTATCTTTGGTTTGAGCCCCTTTATAAATATCTTAATAAAATAACATTATTACTTTAACAAAACCTCTAATGCAATATTTTCCTCTCTCTTATCCCTGTATTCCACCCTTTCTTTCCATTTGTTTCTTCAAGACAAACGAAACAGAGAGAAGGATACACGGAAATACAGTTTCTCACAGAGGAGGCTCACCAACTCGTCTTCTGCCTGACATCACCACTGCTGCTGTCTATGAGCTGCGCTGAGGCAGAAGAGTGGACTTTCCAACAATCCTGACATACGGAAAACCCTCTTGAAGCTCCACCAGCAGCAGACACCATGTCCTCTCCTCCCCTCCCCATGTCCTCTCTTCCCCCCAGCCCCCTGGCCATGGAATACCTGAACGACTTTGACCTCCTCAAGTTTGAGGTGAAATCTGACACTCCTCCACTCCCTCCTCCATGTGTGTATCCTAAATCTGGTCTCCCCCACGACCCCTCAAGCTCTCCATACACCAGTCACCCTCCACAGGACTCCAGCTTAAGCTCTAGCCCTTACAACTCGCTGCCACCCTCGCCAACGCTCAGCGACGCCCACCCGCCACCTTCAGGCTCTTCTTCGCTCTCTTCTTCGTCCTCCTCCATCTCCTTCCCCCTCTCCATATCCAACAGCTTCACTTCTGGCATCAGCTCCGGTGCTCAGGGGAATGTGGAGGGCAGCCCGGCCCACGGTGGGCCTCAGGGTCCCACCCCAGCCTCCCTGGAGGACCTGATCTGGCTGGCAGCACTGCAGCAACAATTTGGAGGTGAGGTGACAGGGCCCGCCACTCTACTGGGAGCCTTGGGAGGGGTACCAGAAAGGGGTGACAGAGAGAGGGGGCCAGTGAATGGCTTTCTGGGCTGTGAGGATGCTGTGGAGGCTTTGCTAAACTCAGCTGCTGCAGCTGTCAGTTCACAGGTACCCATTTGTTATTTCTACAAGATTTTATCACTGATTTTGTCTTTTAAAGATACTATAGTCATAAAAGAATTTTCATCTTCTCCCCTGCAACGTCATCATTTTCACGTTCTGTCATCTTCACCTCTCGGTCCAGTTTCCGGGTCTTTCTCAGAGTTCGAGCAGCAACCTTGGAGACTCCAGCAGCGACAGTGGAGGTGACATCTCTTGCGCCAAGGGGACAGACATGTGCCATCGTCCGCTCGTCTTCCTTTCATCAGCCCCTCCCTCGCTCCCCAATGCCACCCCAACCTCAGCCCCCTATCCACAACCCCTCAGCCCCCAGAGCCGCCTTCATCACCACCAGCATCACCATCATCAGCACCACCCGCACCACCCCATGCATGGCAACCATCATCATCATCATCATCACCACCCACAAATTAATCAGGTACACAGAATGGCACTTGCTCATCAATCCAGATTATGTGAGACTCGTTATGATAATGATGCTCAACGGGACGTGTTAATCAATAAATCACGGGAGAATTTTTGAGGTGGAAGGAACAAAGCGAGCGAACAGTGGCACTTTTGGCACCAGGAGGAGAAAGATTTTATGCAGTAATGAGATTAGAACATTAGAACATGGTTATAAATGTCAGCATTCATGTGAAGTGTCACTTTAAGGGTCGCTTGCTGCATGGCAACAGTAAATGAAATCAAATCTTTCTGTATTTGACGGCACAAAGTCTTGAAAACATGCATTTATCTGTTACACGTTACTTCAGCCCTCACCCCCTACTATTTAGCATGTAGATGCACACTTAAACATGCAGTATAGGACATGGTTTATGAATTTTTTACTGTTCCCTATTGGATGGTAACAGGTGGAGTGATAATTGTCAACAAATACATCCATAAACTCTAACATTTGCTTACAATTATGGCGTATAGTTTAAACTAGTTAATAGTTTATCACATATTTATCAGTTGCATAGTTTTTTTCAGAATGTTTCCACAGATACTTTGTTATGAGCTTTTAACATTAACACACACCAATGGATAATATTAATTAAAAAACTGACCCAGTGTGATTGAAGGAAAAATCCGTTAATGAGCTACTAATAAAATTCACTTTACAATGATCTCTGCTGAATGAATAATAATAGGAAAATAAATTTTGTAATCTGTGTTCTGGTCGATCAAGATGTCTAGTTAGATCTCTATATAGCGCACAGTGTGAGCTTATGATAATATCTGCTATTATTGCTGTGGGTAATCCTGATAACTGTCACCCACACTTAGTCAGATTACATGACAGATTATGGACATGTGGTGTAGAAATGTGCCCCCTGACAGACACACTACACAAATACACACACATCCAACATGACACATCACATCTCCACCAATCATAATGCAATGATATGCTTATGTCTGAATCTTGGATAAATCCACCTCACGCTCCTCTCACTGTCTACACTCCACAATCATTTTTAACAAGTGTCCTGTTGCCAATTAACATTGAAAAACAACATATTCTCTCTGTGTGTTTACTCCATCTGTTCAGCAGTGTGGCGTGAACGAGCGCTTCTCTGATGAGCAGCTGGTGAGCCTGTCAGTGCGCGAGCTCAATAGACACCTGCGCGGAGTGAGTAAGGATGAGGTGGTGCGCTTGAAGCAGAAACGCCGCACACTAAAGAATCGGGGCTATGCCCAGTCCTGCCGCTACAAGCGTTTACAGCACCGCCATGCTCTGGAGTCTGAGAAACATGTGCTCACACAACAGGTACGCACACACAAACACACAAACACATGCTTTACATTTGTGACTCTCACTGAAAAACTTGAAGTTTCCTCCTCAGTGTGTGATCATCCAAGCCTTATCTGACCCCAAGCTTAATCCTAAAACTAATATCAAGCTTTAATTTGGAAATCCCAACACTAAAGAGCCCCTGAACAAGGTGATGGTAGCAAAAATCTCCAGTGTCAGACATTAAGACAGTCTTAAATGCCCTAAGTTTACTTTGCTGCCAGTGTATGTCATGAATCATAAGTGATCACCAAAGCACAAAGAAATGATGATGTTGTCTTTTCTTCCTTCTCAGTTGGAACAGCTACAGTGTGAGCTGACTCGAGTGCTGAGGGAGAGAGACGCCTACAAGGCGCGCTATGAGAAGCTCCTCAGTACGAACCACAGCACCGGCACCGAAGCCCCAGCAACCCGCACCAACAAGCCACCATCCCCACCCCCTGATTACTTCCTCTGAGCTTAACTCAATGATGGAGGAGGGAAAAAACAAACCAGCCAACACAGTACAATCAATGATGAGTAATAAGAAGTGGGGCTGAACAACTGTGAAAAGTACTCTTGAATGATTAAAGGGGACTCAACTCTTAAGTCATAGGGTTAGAATCCACTCTAGGCTGCTTCTTGCTACTTTACTGTGAATGATAATTGCACAAAGACTGACTGAGAGCTCACTGAGATCTTTTGCTTGTGGTATCAGTGCAACTATGGACAAATCCGACTATGAAACTGAATCAAAAAAGCTTTAACATAGCAATAGTCCCTGCACTGCTGAGCATACTATCTATGCAATATCACATGTACTTTCCAAATGAGTTTTTGCGGCTCAAACTGTAGTTTTGTTTTGTTTATAATAAGCTGCTAAAGCTGCAGAGGTCTGAATAGTGCAGTGGTGCTGTATGTGGAGTGGTATGGGCTTGGATTTACCAGCTAATATTTCACAGTTGCCTACCAAAGTGTTTCAGCTCACCAATATGTGTTATTCTTCGTAAAAATGATTAATAATAGATTAAAGAATGTACAAGGACACGTTTCATTGGGATCTTCCAGTGATTGTGCTAAATGAGTAGTGAGGATACTGTGCATGTGTTTCAGAAAAGAAATCTACTTTTTGCTAGCTGTAGATGGTGAATTTCGGCCATTAACATTAACAGATAAGATTTGCCGTTAGCTCTCAAAAATAGGTTTGTGAACAACCCATTTTTGAGAGCTTGCAAAGAAGTGGAGTTGGCAGTGTGCTTTATAAAACAACGGCATGTATTTAAAGAGCCAAAGAAACCCATCACAGCAGGTGAAAAAAAGAGTGTGGCATGATTTGTGTGGTTGTGTCCAGTTCTCCAGAGTAGTGATGCAATTTTTGGACAGATTGAACACCCCTGTAAAAGGGTGATCACCACATTAATGCAACATGCAGCACCACAGAGCTGGTCACTGTGGACTAGGGTCCTGTGGGCTACTCCAGAAGCAACGGAAAATTAATAGTGCAGGGATTTAAAAAAAAATGCAAATAATATCTTCATGGAGACACCTTCTTAACTGTCCCATGGAATCAATGACAGGGTTTTTGCATTACAGCTATTTATTTTGTTTGGGTGTAGGTTAAAGAAATTGTTCTTTTATTTATTCACTTATTTATTCAGTATTTATTGTTTATTTATGTACTGAATCTAATTATTTTGCAGGTTTTATTCCATTAGTGTGTATTTTTACTTTCCTACAGTTTATTATTTTATCCAATTGTACTTAGAAATAACATTATTACGAAAATAATGGCCATTACCATGGTTTCCTGCTCTTGTTGTAGTGTGGTTTCATATGCATATGAAATAAACAAAGAACTTTACCAAACCTGGCTTGCTGTGGTGTTTTGTGCACATTTCACACACGTTTTAACCTCATCTCCTGCTTATTCATCTATCTGTGCATCTCTCACTTTCAGTCTTCCGCAGACCTTTTCTCTGCAGCTCGCTCTGCAGCCCCATGCCCTGCTCCATCCCATTCTTTATCTCTGTCCCTCTATAGTGAAGCAGTGACCCTGGGTGTTGCACTGTTTGGGATGACCTCATCTTTAGCTCTACCTCCCTCTCTGTGTCTCTCGCTCTCTCTCTCTGGCCTGTATAATAGGAGCAGGATTAGGGCTATAATAGCGTCCTGGCTGCTCACTGCCGGAGTCTATTGTGGCTTTGTGTGGGAGGGACACACCACTGCTCATGACCACTCTCATTCTGACAGAAAATGTGTCCAAATACACTCCTTGGACCAGTGACTAGAAATTACCTGATTTAATAAAATATAAATCGATTAAGGAAAAGGTCATGTGTGCTTTGACATAACACAAGAGAAAAGAGAAGAGTGACTGACAGACTTGGCCAAAAGGTAGGAAGGTTGTTATGTCACAATTCTACAGCAGGAATACCTTATTGACACTATTTAAACATGGATCCCCCAATGACACACACGCATAAGCACACACACAAAAAGCCACTTAGTGTGAAGTAGAATTATGTAATATTGCCCCCTCGTGGTTGGTTTTACATATTGCCTCAATCTTTCAGAGGTCAATGAAAGCTTCGTGAGCATCTCTCTACAACACTGCTCCCTGCCTGTCATCACCGCTCCACTCCCACTGCTGAGCTGCATACACCTGCTGCAAACACTTACAGAGTGGATGGCTCCAAATCCAGATCTGGAGAGCATTTACGCATCAAGTCAGTGAGTCGCAGTGAGTTTGGATAACGGTGATAGTTGACGGTGCTGACTGCAGACCTGGACCCGGGCCCTAAGCTGAGATAGTAGAGAGAGAGAGAAACATACACTGAGGGGGAGGGAGAGAGTACAGGAGAAAGAGTGAGGTAGAGAGAGCAAGAGGGAGGGAAGAGGGAGAGAGAGAGAGAGAGAGAGACCGTGCTTACCTTGTAGTTGCCGAGAGCCGCGTGACAGGTGAGAGACCGGGCTTGTTTGGCTGGGGTTTCTGAAGTGAGCGGGGTGGGGGGTGAGGAGGGGAGTGCACTCTGTCTTTTGGGGTCTTTATTTCTGGTCGCTTCATTTCAGTTCGCAGATGCCGACAGATGTGCCCGAAGACAGGCTCAACAGCGAGGAGAAAGGGACCAAGGTAGGCTGCGCGAGCTCGGGGCAAATAGCTCCCAACATCCAGTGTTGAATTAGCCAATCAGCGGAGAGGATCAGAGCAAAGTGGTTAATGGTCTTTGATATTCTAATTCTCAGATTAATGGAGGGCTTTACTGGACTGAAGTGAATCAGTTTACTCCTTCCCCGTGTGTGTGCGTGTGTGTGTGTGCGCGCGCGCGCGCGTGTGTGTGTGTGTGTAGGTGATGCATGGAGGGGGTGTCCTGCATTACAAA
>JAUMHL010000021.1:6579725-6589725 GCA_032362345.1 Sandelia bainsii | reverse complement strand
TGTTATTATGGAGTATTTTGGGAATTGTAGGTGTCTTTTTGACATACAAGGAGTAAATGTCAGAACACTTTGGCCTGTGCTGCACAAATGATGACCTTTCAGTCTCTTGCAGGTCCTCTATAATACTGTAAGAAAGACTGGTTTTCAATTTTACGCGCGTCTCTAAATCTCTCCTGCAGTGTGACAGTATGACTCTGTCCAGCACCCCGACTGTTCGTAGAGGAAGTACTCCTCTGCCAATTAAGCACCAGCTCAGACGAGAAGAAGCTGTCCACGATGACTGCGATTGGACATCAGGTGCAGCTGGACCTTCTGCTTCACCAATCAGCTTCAGTCCAGCTTTGGATGACACTGTGACCGTGTCGGTGGAGGGCAGACCTGATGGGCCTTTAAGGATTGCCTTGCTGGGGCAGAACGGTGTGGGGAAGTCTTCTCTGGCCATCGCCCTGGCTGGGGAAATGGACAGGACTGCATCTGTAGATTCTGATGGTACAAAACTGTTTGTTTGACAGGATTAATACAAGACCAATTCAGTGTTGCAATGGTGAGGCAGCCTGCAGTGGCGTGCTTTTCACAGTGAGCAGCAGGTAAATAACTCACAGCACCCATCTCCCATCTGAGACCTA
This sequence comes from Sandelia bainsii, assembly GCA_032362345.1. Lineage (NCBI taxonomy): Eukaryota > Metazoa > Chordata > Actinopteri > Anabantiformes > Anabantidae > Sandelia > Sandelia bainsii. Next base: position 6,589,099 of record JAUMHL010000021.1, on the reverse strand, counting down.
ACTGCTGCTCTCCCTGTCCTTAGGGGAGGGTTATGTGTGCACAGTCACTGTGGATGATGAGGAGAGCACCATCATTATCTATGACAACTGGCGACAGGTGAGCCAAACAACGCTTCACCATTCCCACTGTCCCCGCTCCTTCATTAGGCCATGAGCCTTCTGCAGCTATACATGGTGTCCTCAGCTCCATTTTGCCATTTGATTATATCAAAATTTGAATTCTCTGTGCTGCACAGGAAGATGTTTTCCTGTATCAGGAGATAAGTTTGGGAAATTAGCATTTCCCAAACAGCAGGAGCATATAATCTTTGAGAAAAACTAACAGCATCTATTTACTCAGACATAAATTGGAATATGCGCATATCCCAGTATGCCCTAGGCAGACGGTTCCTAAGTAAATTAACATGTTGAATAAGAAATGAGCTTAGAGGGATATTGTCAAAGGATGATAGAACGCCAAAAAGCTAAACAAAAAAGAACATTAAAGGAACTGCAATAAATAAAAATAAAAATTGTAGCATTTGTTTTGCATGCGTTAATATTGTAATATCTGTCGCATAGTGCACTGTGTATTGTACTTGACAGCACTATAGCTAAAAATGATGCCAAGCTCAGAGAAATGCAAAAAGAGGATAATAAAACTGCTGAATCTGCATCTGACTGACTGTGGAAAGCTCATTATCAGGTTGTTTTGCACACTTTTTCCTCTTTTCCCTCGAGTGCAGTTCAGAGGCATCTGTGTGTGGATGTGAGTGAAAGAGAGAGAAAGAGAGAGAGGGAGAGAGCTGCCCACAGAGCAGATGTGCCAAATGACTGCATTAATTTCTTTTAGGAGGATGTGTGATAAACACACTTGTGACACAATCTGTCTTTTTTGATGTGGGGATTCTTATGTGTTACTCTTTCTATAATGAGTTACTGTATATTTGTTGTGAGAGACACAGTTGCTTTAGAGAGAAACTGCATATACAGTATAACTGTAACTGTAATTTGACTAAAGACATGCTGAGATTTAGTCACTTTTCTTGGTAGGATCCAACCAGGGACATTTTATTTTTAGAGATTTTTGTGCATGTGCATGTGTGTGTCACTAAAAACTGTATTGCAGTTTGTGCTATCTACAGTAGTAATTTCTCACTAAATCACTGGGGCTTTAGAGCACTCAATTGTCTGCTGTGTCTCCAAGCTACACTTACACCGTTATTCTTCAAGTCAGGCTTTGACAACAGTATTTATGAAAGCAATGAAAAGGGCTCAGTATCTGACATATTATTTATGTATATTTTCTGACAGATTTCGATACCACGGAGTCCATTTTAAATTGAAGTTCTGGACTCCTGGTAGTACCTGTGTGTGATGCTCTGACATTTAAGTTTTCCTAAGTATAGTTATCATACCATAAGATATACTGACTTATCTTTCAGTTTCCTTATAGTATTTTAAATAGCACATGCATTATTGTATTGACATACACTTTTTCTCCCTCAGGACCTGTCAGCTCTAAAGTGTGAGGTATGCGTCCTGGTGTTTTCAGTGACTGACAGGCGCAGTTTCCATCGCACTGCTCAACTCCGACTTCTACTGAGAGAGACTCAGCCGCAGACTCCCATCATACTTGTCGGTAATAAGAGTGACCTTGTTCGCACACGTGAGGTTACCTATCAAGGTAAGATAAGAATCTATTTTCTTCACCTGTTTTATTGTTTTCTTACATTCATCTTCACAGTTTGTGTTGACAGTCAGCTCTTTATCTCTGTTGCTAAACACAAACATAGGGTGAAATACAGTATGTGAAAATGTAAATGTCAGTGTTTCAGCTTTGTCGTAGTGTGGGAGTATGAGGAGAGTCACAATTACACTTAAAGCATCAGTGCATTCTCTAAGAGTTGCTGCCTGTCTACATTCATGCCATTTTTAGAGAACACAAGCTGTGCATTGCCTGTATGCATTATGGCTTTGTTATTAGCACAAGGTGCATTTCAACCAAATCAATTCAACTGGGGTGTTGCATTTTGTGGTCAAATTCACTAATAGCTGTTACTGTCATGTTCTACGCAGAAGTGGTGACTGTGGCTCATGGGTATTGTAGTATTTGGACCTATTCACTCTGCCAAAATGGCAGTAAATAAATTATGTTTCATAGTCAAAGCTGAAATATGTGAAAAAATATAAAATATCAGATTGTTACTATCAAGTGGAGCTACAACTTTCTACACAGAGTAACCAATGATTGGTGCGCACAAGTACGTGACATAACTTTTTTCCTAAGTAGCAACTCCAACACATACAAATACAGAAATCTTGTTCCACCTGTGGCAGATAATAGTTTTGAGTTTCATTTAAAGGACCTCAAGAAGCAGATTAAGAAAATGAGATTCAAATAAGCCTTAAAACGTTTGTCAAGTGTTGTTCGCTCAAGTGAAACTGAGGTCAAATAAATGCAGTTTGCTGTGACGCAGTTTTAATGTAGATAAAACTAATGTAGCATCCTCTCTGCTAACTTTCTTCAGGGTGTGCTTGCAAACAAGACCCCCGCAAGACCCCCGCATAAATTATCATTTATGCACAAGAGCAAGTCGTCAGTCTAAAAAAAAAAAAAAACATCTGCCCTGGCCACACTATAAACTGCTTAAAAAGCCCCTTTAATTGCTTGCAAGTGCATGATGCACAATTAGATCAAAGGAGCCCTAGGCAGGGTTACCCTCTCACACAGAGTGCTCAACACCTTCCCTAATGAAAAACAACTAATTTTTTTATGAAGAGATGATAGCTAGTTCCTGAAGCCTTAGTCATATTTCCTAGATGACTTGCCTGCAGACCCAAAATGTTTCAGTGGAAGAGTCTTCTCATAAGCCCAGCTTCAAGTACCAAATGAAATATTATGGGGCCCGGCTGCTGATTACTCAATGCTGATTATCCAGAATTTAGTATATGGAAAACTGGAGACTATAATTGAATTTCATTTGATTTAATTTTGCAATTAAGACTAAATACAAACTGTATATACTGTACACACCTGCACATACAGTATAAATGCTGCAGTTTGACCGTGTCATTTTTAAACTCCCTATCTTTCTCACCTACCTGTTTGTACACTCATGGCATAAGCCTTGTATGTGCTTATGTGAGTATGTGCATCTTCCTGGAGTCGAATGGAAACATTGTTGGCCAATAAATCTGATTCTGACTCTGACTGCAGGGCTACTGCATTGAATTGAAAGGTCTTATTCTGTGCAATTGCAAATATTAAGATCATGAACCTCTAGGTGTTTTTCACCCCTGTGCTGTATGTTGATGACAATAATGTTTGACTTGTTTCACAGTTGGACACTATGTCATGATGGTAAAGGAGGTATATCAAATTGTTACCATATAAACTGCCTATATTCACGTTATTCTCTCTCTCAATCTCTACCTTCAGAGGCCATGTCAAGTGCCACCCTATTCAACTGTCTCTATCTGGAGATCTCTGCCTCTCTGGACCACCGCACCCCAGAGCTCCTGGAGTGTGTGGTGCGGCTAGCCAAGGGGCAGCCACCGTGGCCACCGGGGACCAGCGCAGAGGACATGACTGGAGGAGGCCAACGTGAAAGCATCACCTCCCGTGCAAAACGTTTCCTGTCCAGTCTGGTGCCCCGGTACCAGCGAGAGCGAGAAGTGGGCAAGTTCCTGAGGCAGAAGTCCCGCTCGTGCCACGACCTGGGGGCGCTGTGATCAGATGCTGCAGGGAGTTTAATAGCTAGATTGTAAACAGAGGTAGCTGGTAGTGATGTAGTATACTGACAAAGAGAGGAGCAGGGAGTGATACAGCAATTAGTGGACTTGAGAACAAAATGTGTGTAACAGAGGTGTGAGTATGAATGTGCCAGAGTCATGGACAGTGCTGTGAGTGATCATCATGTGCATCCAGCAGACAAGTACATGGGAAATAACAACAATGTGAGTGGGGATGTTTATCTATAGGATGATGTAGAAATTTTGTACACAAACCCAAACAAGAAAGAAGAGAAGATTATAATAGAGCTGTAGAAAATATGTAAATAAACTGTGGTAGTGATATTTAACTACCACCATCATAGCTTTAAGAGCTGAATAAATTGCTTTTTTGAGTTTCCATTAAGTCACTGTATATTTTGCCTTGGGTTCTGTTATTACACTAGTAATCACATTTTGCTAATTACACTGTAGAGGAAACAATCACATTTAACAACTGTCCAAGTGCAGGATAAAGTCATGACCACATATATTCATAACTCATTAGACAGAGGTTAGACAGAGCTGATGATTCATGTTGTGTTCATGTACTCTCAGCTATTGTGGTATTCATGGGGATGGTAAGCAGTAAAATAGCGAAAGGCCAGCAAGGAGAGAAGGGAATTAAAAATAAAAAGTGGACTTACAGAGCTCAGCGTGGCAGTAAGAAGAGTGGAGAACGAAAGGCAGATTATTGTATATAGAGTGATTGTTGCCATGTTACTGTTGTCAAGGAGACGTGGAGTCACCGAGACATACATATTATGTCCTTTTCAGCTCTGTGTCTTTACCTCTACCTCTAAGTATTAATTTCCTAGAGATAGGAAATCTGTTTCTGGCACAGTATATTGGATTTTTAAGCATGACATTCAACTTAAAATTAAAATGCAGCGGATTTTGTCAGATATCAGCTTCCCTGCACTCATCTGTATCACTCTCTATCCTCAGCACTTCCATCCTCCCACTTCCTCCCACACGTGAACAGAAATTTAGCACATCAGAGGTCTTTATACCCATCATTTGTTATCAAAGTGAGAACTGTGCTATAATAGAAGTAAAAAATAAAATGGTGGCATGATATTCTGACTCATTCCCTTGGCTGCCAACTACTGGAACGGATTGAAAGGTTAAGATTGTGGGTTGTCAACATGCGCTACAGGCTCCCTCTTGTGGCTGAGCTACGTTCCAGCTATTAATGAGCATACGTCAAGGTAGTTAAATGGCAGATTTAAGAAATATTTCTGAAGAGGGATAGCAGCTCTCCATCCTCATTCATATGTTACCGTCTCTTTAGCAGAACACAAAGTTCACTCAGAGGAAGTGCACCTGTCTGCGCTGCTGAGACAGAGACAAGTCCTCTGGGTTGTCACAATTTACATACATTTGATATCACTGAAAATGATCAAGCTCTGGTGGTTGTCCAAATATATAGAACAGCACAGTTGTTGGTAAAATGCACATTAATGGAAAAAGATGAGACACACGTTTTTTTATGGTCACCGTGACTGTGACAGCTAAAAGAATTGGCACATCAAACCTCTATTTAGTACACAGATAACATTTTGCTGATGTTCAACCTAATTTTGCTGTATTATCTGGTGACCTTGTCTTTATATTCCACTAAACATGTATCACATCAGCTCAAATTCTGCTCAGAATGAAAAATATTACAGGCTGAGCATTTGCAAGAAAAACTCAATTTGACCCAAATCTGAATCATACCAAATACAGAGGTCCAAATTCTTCCACTGCAACTCACTGCACAAATATTTATTTTAGCAAGAAATGAATAAAAAAATCTAAAAAATCTAAAACCTCAAAGTTTATTTGGTGAAATAATTTTGTAATTTGTAAGTTTTCAGGTCAGGTCATTAAAAACCACACAATCCCAGATACAATACCAAGGTAATTATTCGGTGCCTTTAAATGTTAACTATGGCCGAGCATCAGATATTTTTAAACCTGTTTAAGAGATAAAAAGAGAGAGAAAAAATATGTTTGATTTGATACTGGACTGTTTGCATCATTAAGTGTAAGATGTAACAAAATTAATAAGAGACCATGCTTATGAAATACCAGGACATATTGTTACTCCCACTGCTGCTTGGTTTACATGCTGTATGAGCTCTGCCAACTAAAAACCATGAGCGGCAGATTGGAGCGGTCTTTCAAAAAAAAAAAAAATCTGTCCTATTCTACACAAGGAGCTGCACACTAACCACATCCCCCACTATACAAATGCCCCTACTGCTGCAAAAAAAACATTTACTATGCAAACATCAATACACAGGCCGAGGCAACAGTAAGACTCTCCTCTCCATAAGTTAACCAAATCCCCAGATACAAAAACTTTTCCAACAAGAAATGCTTTGCTTTCTAAAGACTTTTCAATTCCAAAATAAAGTAATGCATCAGCAGTTTACTCATTTCAATGTTCAGAAAAGTGGTTTAGCTTGTACCATTATTCACTTCCCTGTGTGAATTCAGCACATCAGGTCAATCCATATATATGTATCAACTGAATCCTGCCATGTCTCAGCAAATCAGATTCCCCATCTTGTCACCTCAACCCTATACCTAAAAGTATAATTAGGTTTGCCTGTCCTTCATGATGATTAATGCTTTTCTTTCAACTGGAATAGTTCCACATTAGTTAAAAACTGCTCTTAAAAAACCCCTCAGTAATTATCCTCTTTCTAGAGAATGACACAATTATCTATTTGAACCTTTCATCCCAAACACAGCACAGAAACAGCACCGGTCAGGATCCCAACCTTACCTGTGTAGGCGACTAAGCTGGTTGCTTATTCATCCATATTTATTCTACACTTACTGGCAACTTTATTAGCTATATCCGTACAATCTATTGCAATTTAAGGCATCAGCTTTGTCATAATTTCTACTTTTACGTTAAAATTTCTGTTTTTGTTGAACCTGTCAGGAAGGTGATAATTCTATTACATTAATATTATTATAGCATTATATTACGAGTTGTTTCTAATGTTATCATTTGTTCTCATTTTTCACTCTGAGATCTCTACAGTTATCCAGGGGGTTCAACAAGACTCCGTTCTGGGGCCGCTGTGCTTATCATTTACTACCATCCCCTCTGCCACATCTTCCAACACCATGGCATAAGCATTTCATTAAGCAGCTTTTAGTTACTTTTTTTATGGAATGATTTAAGTGTTACAGAGTACATGTAGATTGTATCTACTGTTACAAGGGTTTTCATGGTAAACAAAATGAAACTCGTAGACAGAGGAATCATAGAAGCTTGACTCCAAGTGGTTTTTGGAGATTCAACTTCAGAGGTTGCAGGCCTGAAGCTTCTTGTCAGCCAGCTTCAGAGACACCCAGGTGCTGAGCATGGAGGCCCTCAGTTTACACCACACCAGGTGATCAGTCAAGCCAAAGATCTGTGCTGCGAACTGAGCAGCAGCTTCAGGGGAAAGGACTGTGGAGCAGCCAAGACCTGCAGGGGGGAAACAATGGAAGGTTCACTTATTGTGATGAGTATATTCATATGACAAGTGAATTCAGAGTAGGATGCTTACCACTTGGCATACGCAGGGATGACCAAACATCTTGTGCACCCCAGTCTGGAGTGAGGGGTGGGCAGTTAATGACAGGATAAACTGTGTTTCCAGACATCACTGGACCAAGGCCATTACTTCTGCCAGCTACAGCCACAAACACAGTGGGTACACCATCACCTGAGGAAAAGCATATGGATGTTATGACATAATTGAATTAATTTGTCTCGAAAGCAGTGAGTGTATGTTTCAAATGAAAGCACACCTTCGTATTCTGCTTTAATGCGGAGCGTCTCATCTGGACCTTTGTGTGCCGAAGTGACTCTGAGGATGCAAGGAATACCGTAGGAAGAACAGGCCTTCCTGATTTTTTCACAGTGGGCCATGTCAGAGGTGGAACCCATCAAAACTACCACCCTGCCACTGGCCTGGGGCTCCAGCAGCAGCTAAGGACACATCACACGACTCATTAGCTCCATGAAAAGCCCCTTTATTTGACTATGTAACTCTTGCTAAGCAGTTTCCACTGTGAAATGGATATTTGCTAAAACATATTGCAAAAGATGCACAAGCAGAAAATCTGTTTATCTGTTAAGAACGCTAAAACAAACCAATATTAACCTCTAAGCTACAGGTTAAACTGAATCTGGTTATACCAGCAACACCACTGAGTGCATTGAATTGAGTAGAAGTGTGTTAAACTGCTCATAATTTCAACTTTTCATTTATAGGAGAACATGTGTTATTTTTTCAGTCTCACTTTAATGTATATTTGGAGCACCATCTTGAATATAGTTAAATACTCATGCAACTGGGACCCTGAAAAGAAGCGGCAACTAACCACTCAGCACAATAACAATTCTTAAAATAAGAAAATCCTAAAATTCAAGGTGCAATAACTGTGTTTGTAAAACAGTTGATTAAAAGACAAACAAAAGTCAAAAGCCTATCCTGATAAATAGCTGAATTATGTTCTGTGTACCTTGACCCTTTCAGAGACCCACTCAAAGTTTCTCTTCACCATCTGCATTGCCTCAGGGGTAACTTCTTTCAGGTCTCGGTACACCTAGAAAAAAAAAGAAGGGGAAAACACCTTTTTCAGTTTTTATTTTAATCCATTCTTCAATGTGTCAAACAGTAAGACAAAATAAAAGCAGCGCTGACCTGCTTATCTTTTTGCTGGCTTCGATCTCCAGAGGGCCACAGCCTCCATGAATCGTTATCAATCACATCAGCGAGGACAATCTCTTGAGTCTTCACATTCACTCCAAACTCAATCTACCAGCCAGAAAAAAAAAACCCTTTAGTTGATTTGCATCTGCAAGAGCTGAGAAGACTAGGATACAAAATTAACCAGCAGAGGGCAGTACTACTCTGCATACCTTCATGTCCACCAGGGTGCAGTTCTGCGTAGCCCAGGCCTTTTCTAGAATCTCAAAAATGGCCACAGTGCTGCGATTCATGATGTCCACTTCACACTGGCCGATAGTGAGCCCAGCCAGACAGAACTTGGCCTCTAGCAGCTGCTCCTCTGACCACTGAGGGTCGTTATTGGCATCATCCTAAAGCAGAGTACAGATTTCACTGCTTGAAGTCCAGTTACAGCAATTTAACTCAGATTGGATGGAATCAAGCCAAGGTGTCACACTTACTTTAAAGAACATCTCCATCTTCACGGGGGAGAAGCGGTAGCCTTCCTTGACTCCTGGATTCCTCTTGAGGAAGGATCCGGTCGCCACTCGCCGACAAACCCATTCAATGGGAATCATCTCACAATGAGCTGCAGTGAATGCTGTATCCGAGTGCTGCTTCACAAAAGCAGTCTTAATGCCTGGAAAAACAGGGTAGATATTAAATTCAGCCCATCTGTGGAAATTTGGATCGTAGATAGGCATTTAAGGTCGAAGAGCAATTTAAAGACGGTTAATTCAGCATAGATCATGGTTAAGTGAGAGAGATGTGGTTGGTTTTTTTTTTTTTATTATTAACTTTTATTTAACCAAGAAAGTCCCATTGAGATTCAAAACCTCTTTTTCAAGGGAGTCCTGGCCAAGATAGGCAGCAATAAATACAAAACAGTTAAAA